>AFRD01000233.1:0-52351 GCA_000222875.2 Periglandula ipomoeae IasaF13
AAGGCACAACGTCCGCCAAATAGCGGGCAACAGAGTCTTGCGGCTCCAGACTTTCCCGATCCAAGTGGACCACAAAGCTGAGTTACAATACACTGTGCAGACAGACACCGCACACCCCGGCCGAATCATCGTCGTCTTATCGAATGACAGAAGATGGTCGACTCGAAATGCTTCAATTCACATAGTGTACCGCTCCTCAAGTCGGAATTATGCCGGTCTAGATACATCAGAGTTGGTAATTCATTAGTTTTGCCAAGAGGCTTCGAAAAGGAATGCATTCCACAAGCACCGAGGCCGTGACAAATTGCTGTCTCACGAACGTATCCGACGACGCAGGATGGTGATCAATCATGCGACCTGAAATGCGCGCGTCGTACAGGTGTCAGTATTGATTTGGAGGAAGCTGTACTCCCTTTCATTTATCTGTAGGGGCTCGCCAAAGGAGAAGGCCAGTGTACAAGACTATCCTGACATTTGTCCCTCGTGGTTGAACCAAACATGATTGCGTAATGCTTGGCAGACCTCCTTTTCTCACCCCTTCACCTAGCAATCCCAGAGTCGTTCTTTCACTCCACGCACCGTCGCACGAAGTACTACTCACTACTCACTCTAGACAATTGCGGGGAATCAAACCCTTCCTGATGGAGATGGCGTATTCGAAGACATCCCTGCACCAGCACAGATCTGGAAATGCTCACTTCCTTGAACGAGCTTGTCTGAACTCCAATTCGATGCTTCAGAGCGCATGTGCCCCCCAAACATCCTCAAGCTGCCTCTGCCTCACTCTTCAAGTATTGAATCGAGACCATTAATTCTAGGAAAGGGAAAGGGGGATAGAAGGAAAGGCAAAGCAAAGAACCAGGTGAACAGGAGGGGCCACGCGGGGGTCTTGTATTACCACCCACCCTCCACGAGGAATTGAAGATTCCAGATTCCACACGGGCCAGACCCTCTCTTTGCCTGCAGCGTGCCGATCGCAGGATGACCTTGCTGCGCGCCACACTTTATCTTTAATTTGACCTGGTCTCGAAGGGGCGGCTTACCACAGCACTTTAAAAACATGAAGTCTACCGTTCCATCTGTTCCCAGTGCTTTACACTGCGATTCGACGTGTAGCAGAGTGTGGGTACAGATATGTGCTCATGGACTTGGTCAACCCTGGACACCTCCATCACATACCCTGCAGCGATGAGTACTCACGATAGTATCCTAAGACAAACAATGAGCGATGAAAAATTGAAACGGGTCGTCTTTCATGCCGAACGACAACATTCATCACACTACACTTGCTGATGGATAAGACGCATGCGTGTTCCAAGTGCAAGCCTCTAGTTCGTACAACACGATACAGCCACGCACTGCGCTGGTATGTACAGACAATCACAACATAACCCAGCCAAGTGTTAAAGGTACAACCGCCGAGGTCGTGATTAATGAGTTAAAAGCCGCTAAAATACATCATCCGTAATGGTCCCCTCCAGCAAAGAATACTTTCAACGTCAAGTATGCAACTTTTCTAGCCGCCAAGTACAAGTGCCCCTCACTCGATCTAGTACACATCAAGGCCGTGAAGAATGAAAAAAATCAATATCGCTTCGACTCTCCAGCTATTCGTGCGGTCCCCCTTTTTTTCGCTAAGAATCAAGAAAATTCAATCGTAGCACGTCTTAGTCCTCATCATAGTCGACGTCGACGCCTCGATACCGCATCTCCAGCACCCACTTCCCGTCAAAGTCAATGCCCTTGCGAATCTTAGTCCCTGCTTTCCTCCATACCGCGCCGCCGAGACCCATGTCTGCGAGGAACAGCCGCCACTCGTCGTCAGATGCGGCACCGCTCAGGACGCCCGGTTCGCCGTCTGGAGGCGGCGTGACCACCTCAAGGAGGCCCTTCTTAGGCGCACCGATGGCGACCACGTACCTGGGCTTGACGTAGAGATGCGCACCGTCGATTACTGCAATTTTGCCCGATGTGGGATCAATGCCCGTGGGAGTGTCTACGGACAAGACAAAGGCCTCGTTGCGGTTTGCCCATTCCATCAGCTCGTACACGGTAGCTTGGTCGCCCATGCGTAACTCCTCAAACGATATCGTCAAACCCAGCAACGCGTCTATTATCAGGGATGCGGAAACCGGCGACCCCGAAGCAGAAGACTTGCGTAGATGCTCGAAGAAGTCGTTCTTGTTGTGCACTTTGCCGCCGAATGCCCGGTACAGCTGTATTTGTCTTCTCAGGTCTTCGAGCAAGTCCTTCTCTCGCTCCAGTCCCACGAGGCACACCAAGACATCGAAATTTTTGTTGCGCAGGTGCCGCGCTGCTGCTAATGCGCGGATGCCTGATTTGTTATTTCCAGCCAGCACTACAATAGTTGAAGCACCGGGTGTCGAAGACCCATCAGCTAATGAGCTTGCAAGTGCTAGTTCAAACCGGACTTTGATGGCGGGATCGGACAGTGCGATAACAGCTACTTCGGCAATGCCACGACCAGCATTCTCAGCCATGAGGGCTTCCGAAAATCCGAGTTCGTTGGCAGCAATGTTCTCTAGGTTCAGCATTTGCAGAGTGGAGATGGCTTCAAGCTTGCGGTTTGACGGGATGAGGTACAATCCGGGCTGGTCAACTCGTTGCTGCAGATAATTATCAGCATCACGAAATCCCGGCTTAGGAGTAGCGCGCCTTGTAGATGACTGGGAATGACGTACAGACGAGTTCACCCTGCTGAGTGGCTGACTGGTCACAACACCGCTAGCCTTGCGAGACTGTGACCGTCGCGACAGTCCCGATTTGCTTTCTGCTCTCGGCTTGACGCTCTGTACAGACCCGTTCCTCGCTTCACGGCCGCTTATCTTCTCTGGCTCGTTCGCCGCAACATCTGCTTCGCTATTCCAATAGTCGGCGTTTTGTCCACCCAAGGAAGATGGAGCATCAAGCACCATTTCCGTGTAATGGAAGTTTTTGCCTCCGCTGGTGCCGGGCTTTGGCCGACGGTTGTGTGATACCAAACGCTCCGCATCGTCCACCTCGTCCTCCTTGCGCATTTGATCAAAGATGGTGCGCTTGTCGAACTTGGCGAGGTTATTTTCAAAATCGAAATCACCCATTTCTGTGACGTCTTCTGACGCCCATCCATTATCGGCACCTCCCTTCATTCCCTTGCCGTTCTTCTTGAGGGAGTTGAACGGCTGAAATGACGACGTGCTCTGCAAAATGGGTGTCTGCCTCCAGCCCTTGCCGTGCCCACTCACATTGGGACCAGTGCCTTCATGGCCGTGCGGCTGGGCATTGTTGTTCGATTTGGACGCTCTGGGTGTTTTTGAACGGCCTTTCTTCTTTTGCGACGGAGTGTTTGGAGCTGTCGGCGTCTTATCTCCTGAGTTATTGCTATGGCTTATCCTCATGCCCTGAATTGAGTCTAGTATACTCTGTTCGGGCCCCCGACCGCCGCTCGGAGTCTGCACATTGTGCGCCGAGTTATCATGACCCTCTTTCACTCGACTCGTGGCACCTGCAGATGGTGTGCTGGAATTCGGGCGTCTGCCAACGCTCAGAATGGCTGGATCAACAAAGGATTGTTGTTGAGGCTGTGGTTGCGGCGCAGGAGGCTGGCTATACGAAGGAGGCAGGCCCGTAACGGGAGAGGCATACTTCGTCGGCGATGCTTGTTCAAGGGGTATCTCGGAAAGATCGGCGATATTAGCGGCGTCAATTTTCATCTGTGCCGCCCGTTCCTGGGCAGAAGAGATATACACTATAATTCGCGGAATTAGCAACATTTGCTATGTGTCGACATTGTACTGCCACAGGAGGGCTTCTCGTAGCGGAAGCATACCGTTCGTCAATGTGAGACTACTCCCCGCTTCAACATCTCTCACAGTGCCTGTGAGACGATACCCTGACGGCTCACGGAGCACAACCCTCATGTGCAGTCCAATAAATTGATTCGCCATGGTTGTCGGCAAGCCGGCAGAAGAGAGCCTTCACTAGTAGAGAAAGATAGATGTGAAGGGAAGCTCAGTAGGTAGTAATGCCTGCCACTAGTCGGCACGGCTCCTGAGATTGTTGACGTCAATAGATCGCCGACTCTTGACTACCTCACGCAGATGAAGTCATCCGTGTGTACGCTCGCGCGACCTCGTTACACGGGAGCTGGTCGATCCAAAACTTCTGTTACAAACTTGTGACGAGATAAAGCCGCGCCTTGGGTCTTTGGCTTTGTCCGATGCGGCCGTGAACAATCGTCGTTGCTCTGCTGGCGATCCGCTGCGCACGAGACAGCTTACTCAGGCGGGCAGGCAGTCTCGAGCGGTGTTAAAAGGACGCTCAACGCCACCAACAAGGGAAAAAAGCCGGGTTCCGAAAAAAGACCACTTCCCCTGTCATTCAAAGATGTAACAGTCAAGTTCGTCCGATTCCGAGATCCCTGTCGACGATGTGCGCGCATGAAATGGTGGGCTCCTGAGTTGGGAATGAAGTCAAGCGAAGTCTCAAAAAGGCTGGCTGGCCAGCGCATCCACCCCAAGACTCGCGCCGCACTCTTTTCTTATCGATAAGCGCAAGCCCACCAAGCCCGCCGTCCCGCCAAGTCTCGACATGACGAAAGCGGGCTGATGCTTAAGCCAAGACGCTAGACTACAGAACAACTACATGCAGAAACCTCTGCCGCTTGGGGTGAGAGGACAGCCCTCGATTAAGCACCTTACCAATCTCTCTAAGATCAAGGAACATGGCTACGAAGTCGAGTGAAAGGGGTGGTAATTTGAGGCGATGTCGAAGCGGCCTGGTCACTGCAAGGAACATTCTGCAAGACCCATTCTGCACGGGCTATCTGCGTGGGTTTTGCGTGGCAGCAAATCAGTGACGCGAGCCTGTGTATCACATGTAGGTAAAGCAACCTTGTGGATGATCTGAACGGAGTGGTATCATTGTTCAGGTTGGCAGCCATAAAGTGCGAGGATTCGCGACCCGTCTTTGCGTGGTACGCGAGGAATGCTAATCCCTGACCCTGACCGTACTTCCATGGCTTTGTTGGTAGGGTTTGTTAAGTCACCTCAAACAATGCCCTTTCTAGATGAATAGCCATGCATGTGTTTCACACGCGGAAAAATTTAAGAAGATAAAAAAAAGGGCATAGAGCAATGTAACCTGGATTGACAAAAGGGTACCCTCAGATATTGAAGCCGAGCCATCCAGATATTTCCCGAAACGCCAGTGGCAGTGCGCCGTCATGTAACCACATCCAGCTTTAATGATGAGCCTAGTCCTGCCCGTCCAATTTTCCATATAATACATGCCATCAATAGCCATAAGACGCCATAGCTTCCTCGTCGTCATCCATGTTTGTACTAGCGATTGCTTTCGCTTTGGGAAACGATGGTGCTCCTTTTTTTATTGGTAATGAAGTCCGCGATTGACGAAGGTCGTGCTTTGGCAGCATCCGCTACCGAGTACAGCTTGCCGTAGAATTCCACCACTTTCTCGTGGGCCATGACTTTGGACCGCTCGAATCCCAGCACACGCAGACCGTGTTGAGTTGTAGCTCGACTAAGAGCGACATATGCTTGACCTTTCTCGAATATCTTGCCCAAATTGACTGTTACACGCTCCAGCGTCTGTCCTTGAGCTTTGTGGATGGAAAGGGCCCAAGCCAAGATCAGCGGTAACTGATTACGCTTCGCCTGAACCTCACCATTTGGTAACTCTACCTTCCATTCTTCTGGTTCGCAAAGAATAACTCTTGGCACGCCGCCAGTGGAGATGAATTGGACCACGGGATACTGATGAGCTGATGGACCGCTGTCGGGGTCTCGGCTGAAAGCTGCAAGTTTTCGCCTGGCTTTGGTCATGGAATCTTCCATCGCGTCGTCGTAGGCCTTGTTACCACCCATTTCAAAGGTTCTCTCGTCAGAGAAGGCAATGACCTTCCCGAGAGATCCGTTCACTAGAGACTCATCCAAGTTCTTTATCAGCATCACCTGAGCACCGACCTTCAATTCCAATGCCTTTGGTGCCATCATGTTCACCAGAAGCTTGTCTCGGATCGCCGGATCGCCTGAGTCCATGGCTTCATAACGATGGATCTTGCCCGGTAGCTCGCGGAGCCTCTTCTCGTTGGATCCTTCAACCTGCGCACGAGTAGGGTACAATTCGGCTGTGTCCACTCCGTCGTCAAAGTTCAGAGGCCGTGAAAGGGCTTTGAAAGCATCCACCGTGCTCTGGCTGATTTTCCCGATACGCATTTCGTTGAGCATTCTGGCAAACTCAGGGTCACGCTGACGGAAAACTTGGGTCAGACCGATTGTGTGGTCGATTGATGTACTCCAGGTTGCAGCGTCGAATGCGAATTTGACATCACGCTTCTCGGCGTCTGGCACGGGTGGAAGCTGAAAGAAGTCTCCCGTTATGATCAACTGTAGGCCTCCCCACGGCCGGCCATTGTTACGTATGATTCTCCCAATGGCAGAAAGTTTATCAAACAATTCACCATCCACCATTGATATTTCATCGATGATGAGACACTTTGTCCTCAGCCATCTGTTTTTTGCTTTCGGATTACGACGAATCTTTTTGACTAAAATCGTAGCGGCTTCCTTGCCGAGACCGATACCTGAGTTCATGGTTAGCATTATATCGGGTGTTCTTGTTTTCAGGTATCACAGTACCTGAAAAGCTGTGAAGCGTAATGCCGCCAATGTTGCAGGCGGCCAGTCCTGTAGAGGCGGTGACAGCAACTCGCTCTGGATCCCTGCTATATTTGCGTTTCAATTCTTGTATGATGGCTCGCATCAGGACAGACTTTCCAGCACCGGCAGATCCTGTGAAGAAAACACTCTGGCCTTTATTTACCACCATATCAAGCACATGTTCCTGCTCACTGCTGAGAGAAATGGGAACCGACTTGGCGGCCTGTTCTTCCACGTCATGCATCTTTTCGGGAACAATTTCCTGTTCATTATCCACGGTACGAGGGTTTCTTTGATTTTTGAGCAACTTCTTCTGCTCCTTGATCGCACTGGCGGACGTATCCCAGAGAGCTTTTGCTTTCTGTGCTGGGGTTTTCAAACCGTCTGGTACGAATCCATCGTCGCCGTTTTCTACTTCGTCAAAAGTGTCCTGCTTGTGGAAACTAGCCGGCAAGACTCTCTTTTTGACTTTTTTCTGAACTGGGGGCTCGATTATCTCAACGTCATCAGACGATTCCCGTTTCAACGAGGAGCGGGACATGTCGGACGTGGCGGAGGTGGTACGGTCGTTGACTGGTGGACGCATATGTGACACTGGCGACGATGACCAAGGTATCGGTATCTCGCTTTGGGAAGGTATTGATGGTGGAGGTGGGAGGTTTTCTTTAGCTATGGGCTTTGGTTGTACGGGAAGGGCTGATGGCGCCTCGAAGTCGAGATCGAGATCGGCATCGTCACTAAAATCGTCCTCCGCGAAGTATACAGGCTCATGTATGGGCTTCCGGGTCGTCTCGGCCCCTGTGAGATCAATGAAGCTTGATTCAGTCTTGAAAGAATCCGAGCTTGCAGAATAGAGTGACGAGATCTTGGAGGGTTGGCCACGATTATTCATGGCCAGCGTCGAATTTACGGCTCGGTCTTCCAATGGGTTCGTGAGCGTTTGTGTCGTCCTCGCCGACATTCCAGCAGCAGCAGCAGCAGCAGTGCTAGTCGATTGTGACCTTTTGAATTGATCTCGAATATCCGGGTTAGATGGAGTTGGACTGCTGGATGGGAAGAGCTGCTTCGCCAATGCGGGACGTTGTGGAGGTGCAGCATTTTTGTATGCTTGATTAGCCTTTTGGAACATGGTTCCGGCTATGGTACTCGAGTTGGCGGCGAGAATGTGGGTTGGGGCCAACTTGAGTCCCTGATGCAACAAGCTGCGTGATGTCGGCGAGGAACGAACGGATAGACTGGTGATGCCAGCCGTCATAAACAGATGCGGCTGGGCGGTAGCAGAGCATGCAAAATGTGATGCCGCACATGCGTGATTGACCGCTGGACCAGGTTAACAGGACGCGGCCACAGAATCGGGTCGCTGGTGGGTTGTTATTACCAGATTCTGATGCACCCAGCCCAGGGGTCGTGGCAGTTGACAATTGAGGGGCGTCGCCGTGTGTGGTCCAATTTAATGCTGATGTCGCGTTTGCAGTTGCTAGCACTCTGTACTAGGTACCTCTGTGCAAGACCAGCCCACTCCACCCCACGTCGCGTCCCTGGCTGCTCAGACAAGGCAAACGCGGACGCGACTGCTGATAACGGCTATAGACCGGACCGTACCTGGTACATTGCCCAAACTCGTCGCACGCTGGGTTCAGCTGAGTGCCTAGACTCGATACCTCATTTCATCCAGCCAGACCAAAATACCCTGTGCTTTTCGAGGTTTTTTTTTTCCCTCCTCAACCTATGCTTCAACGAAGCAGATTTGGCAGTTATGATGTTTTTCGTAAATGCAGCAACAGAAGTCGGATTGCTTTCTTTTTTCCTGGGTATCAATTTGATTACAGACGTCGGGCCAATGCTTCGCCGTGACCATCAACAATCTGACTTCTTCATCAGCCCAAATCACACTGCCGCTCGCAAACCTAAACTATTTCAGCATGAACGCGATACAGCCTCGCGAATGAGTTGCATACAGCCAAACCTCGAAGTAGAGAATCGGAAAACAATCAAAATCAGCAAGCTGGCCAAGCAGCCATATACACGCGCCTTCTCGAACATTGAAGTGCTGTTATTGCCTGCCAAATGAATACCTTTCCGTGAGGAAATAGCCGATTCGTTTTCCCGTATTGATTACATGAATCCATATCGAAACACATTCAATACCCTATCCTCCTGGGGAGCAATCTGAAATATTACACTGTTTTCATCCAAGCGACATCAACTTCGATAGGACACCAAATACAACATCAACTGATACAAAGTATTTGACACAGAACTCGCTGCTAACGCTGAAACAGATCGAATGATTACAAAATATGTGTTATGTTCTGTTATCCGCATTACCGTCGATAATATGGCCCTGCTGGCGCGAGGGGATTCAATCTCTGCCGCTCTCCTCTTCCTTCCCTGGATCTCATGTACGATTGTGCTCTTGGTGTTGCCCAACGAATTTCTGGCTCATAGTCCTCTTCGTAGAGCAGGTCGTCGAGCAGATCACTGCGGCGGCGAGGCCTGCTCCGACGATCTATGACATTGTCCAATGGATCATAATGGAGTTCCCTATCTCGTAGGTACCGTCGAGTTCGTCCATTGCCGTCCTCAACGTCTCGATCCAGCGTGTCATCGATGTGATCGAGAAGGTCATCGTGCATTGCGCGGCGAGCCTCGTATGCCGAGATTGAACGGGACAGTGGCGGGCTGCTACTCTGTACAACCAGTGGTCGAAGAGATGCGACAGCATCATCTAGCCCTTCTTTGTAAGCCTTCCTCTTGATGGACTCGAGGTCCATAGGAGGCAGCAACCTTGCTGGCCTGGGTGACGGCTGTGTCGAGGGTGGACTGGGAGGCACAACGTGGTCTCGACCTTGTCTGCTGTGTCTGAGGGGTACTTCGAGGCTAAACTGTTCTGGTCGATATCGGTACTTACTGCTCCTTCTGTGAAAGTAAGGACGGCGCGAGCCCGAGGTTATGGACGACTCGGGAGTCACGTACTCGCTGCCATCAGAGTCCCACTCATCGTCAGATGCATAAGAGCTTCCCGGACTTCGAGGTCGGTCTTCCCGGAGCCTCGGTGTACTTGGACGCCTTACTGGCCGAATATTCGGATTTGAAACCCTCTGAGGCCCTTGGTTCCCCGCGGCTGGCGGTATATGAGTCTGGACAGGATGTGCTTGCCGCAGAGGTTGTTGTGCCGGTGCAGATGCTGTGTATATCGGCTGGGCTGGTGGCATTTGATGCATTGGCTGTCTCGGAGGCATTGTCTGGACAGGATTGCCCTGGTGAACTTGGTGTTGTGCTGGCATAGCTTGCTGTTGCGGTGGCATATGTGCTGGAATCTGAGATGTCATGTGAGCCGAATGAGGCATCTGTTGAGGAGACATCTGCGCTTGAGGGGACATGTGTTGTTGGTCCATATGCATCTGCCTGGGAGTAGGTTGCTGCCCTTTGAATCTTTGTTTCTCGTAGAACATCCTCATGGCGTCGACCTCGCGGCGTGGAATTCTTCTGAAGTACGCGGTGACCGAGGCCATGTCATACTTGACTGAATCCTTGGACTTTTTATCCTTGTCCTTGTCTTTATCCTTCTTCTTCTTCTTGTCCTTGGTCTTGGTCTTGCTTTTGTCTTTATCCTTGCTCTTCTCTTTTTCCTTGTCCTTGTCCTTCTTGCCACCATATAGCTTATAGAGTGGGCTTGTTTCATCGATCTTTTTCAGTTTCCAGTCCAGTTGAGCCAATACATACTCGTATCGGTTGTCCTGCTCCCGCACTTCAAGTCGTTCCTGCGCCTTCTCAATTTGGCGTTGCAACGCGGACGGCAGACTATCCTTTTTGTTTGCCACGGAGGGGCCATCCTTTTCTAGCTCTCGCACTTTGCGAGTAGCGTCCTGTTGGGAAATGTCTGTCGCCTCTGTTGTAGTGATTCGCCCCCAGCTGGGAAAGACTGGTCTTCCTATTTCATCTGTCTCGTTGGGATTGTATGTCTTTTCCATGCGGATCATGATACAAGTTGACAAAAGCAGGCGTGCGTCAGCCTCCGTCATATTCTCGTGACGGAGGTCACTGATCTCGACGCCATGTCGCGGCCTACGTTCTTGAGAGGGCTGTGCTTGTGGTTGCATCTGTCGTGCATGGATAGGAACTCCACCGCTGTGAAGTTGGAATGCCGGCGTAGGAGCCTGCTGAAACGATGCTTGTTGAGCAGCTGGCTGCTGAGGCGGCATCTGTTGAGCAACGGGCTGTTGGAAGGGCATTTGTGCCATGGCGGGATGAGACTGCGGTCGAGACGGAGGGCGAGGCATCATGTTGGGAATGTCTCCTCCAATAACTCGAATTGGATTGATATTGGCACGAGGCGGCTGAGGGACGGGGGTTGGAGGAGGCGGTACGGGATCCATGCCAGCCTGTGGTCGTTGAGGACCGTTGGCATTGAGGTGTATTACACCGGGAGGTAGTTGTTGGGCCATCGAGTCTTCGGAAATCCTTTCAAGGACTCACTGAACTCTAGACGAGTGTGATGAAGATCTGAGTTGCAGGAAACCGAAGGAGACAGACCGAGCATCAAGTATAAGAAGTGGGGGGCCAGGAAACACTCTATCTTGCAGGTGGCAGAGCCTCGCAGCAATACCGAGTCTGCTTTGATAAGCTCGTGTAAGAGCCGCTACAGCCTATAAGCTCACGAAGTGAGGCGGTTCATGAAGCCGCGTACATTCCTACGTGACCACACCGAGCGACCAGGGGTGGTAGTCAAGTGGGATGGTAGGGAAGCTGTTCCAGGCGGGACATGATATTGTCACCGGTGCTAGTAGCCAAGTGTGCTCTATGTGGCTGCTCGTCAGAGAAAGAAGGGTGCCGGGTCCCAAGAGAATTCCCAGACACCACCTCGTGCGGCAGAGGATTCGCTATCTGGGTAAGGCATTATTGCCAGGACCTGACAGACTTTCCTCTTTGGGTTCAACTGACGTCCGAGACGCATGCTTCGGCTTCGCTGTTTTGAGCCGCTTTGTTTCACTCTCTTCTGCTGCCAAATTGGACAAATACGATGCCTTCGTCATATCGATTTTCGATGCGAGTCTGACACACATCCTGGAGTTGCGCGTTATTTGTTGCAGAATTCTGACCACACTAGCGCAGAGGTAGAAGAACGAGGCAACTTTGCAGGAAGTCAGCCAGCTTATGCAAACGTGGATTCGCGATGACCGGCAGCAGAGGCATCCCCCTCTCGACCATATTTGCAGCCGGCCACATCAATCAAGCCAGTCATCCATGATCAGTTTGAGGCTGTCATGCAGATACTCGGCGCAGTCTGCTTGGTCCAGCGCATAGTACATACATGCGGTTAACGGAAATGGTGCCAAGATGGTGGGCAGGAATGCGGCGCTATTGGTTCACCATGTTAAGCCATTTTTCCAATTGTCAACAGATAAGGCAGCAAGCTTGTCAATTGTATCTGGCCTCTTCCAGACATGCTTTCCCCAGTTTATACTACAGAATCCATCAGTCCAGAAGGGCATTCGTTTCGCTCCTCCAATCGTGCTTGGCGCAAGGCCCGCAAAGCTGGGGCAAGCATCGTCAAAGAACGAGTGGAGCAGAGACTTATAGTTCATGTACGCACCCGATGCATCAATGCCTCGCAGTGGCAAATACTTCCGGGCTACCTTACGGAAATTAAATACCTAGAAACTCATGCAGAGCCCCTCAATTGTCAAACTAGCCGTCAGAAGGTTTTAAGTATAAGATGTGGTGCACAGCATCATACCGAGCCTTCGTGGATGTCACACAAATGGCTGGACGAGCGAATTGCCGATCTCAGACGCGTACACTTTGCCCGCGCGCCCTTTGGACGGATTAAGTGCGTAACTATTTCAGAAAGAGCGCATACTTTGACTGTCCTCGTGGTCGCACAAACTCGCCTCGCGGAAGTGTGTTCTGGAACGGCCCGGGACGGGCTGCCTCCAGCCTCGTCTTACACTACACTCATCTTCAGTCAAAAAACCCAACTTGGCCCCCATTTTGCAAAATCTGGACTTTTCAGGTGCAAAATCTAGCAAGGGCTGTTTCAGATATCGGACGATGGGCTTGAAAAAAATTTATCATGAATGATTCATCTTCGTGCATGATGCGGCTCGGCCCTTACAAGTGCGTGAATGATTTCGTAATTGGCGCGGAGAGGTGAGTGAGGCTGACGAAGAAATATTGCGGCTCTGTCATTGTACAGGCATGTGACTTGCTTACAGATTCTGGTAGCTGATCGAACGCAGTTACATAATGACGAGTGATTTTATTCCTGCGATTATTTTGTTTCATGACGACGAGCCGCACCACGGAATGTGACTTTAGATGAGCGGTGACGTTCGTTTGACTGGCGAATTCAAACATTGTTCAGGTACAGTCAAGTCATGGAATGACTAGTCAAGTTTCACGCACGCATTAGATCGGACTCACTCAGAACAAATCACGGATAACCGAAGGCGAAAGGTGCGACGTGAACGTGTTGTAGGTCACTGCTTGTTAATTTGGCGGCAGGATTGCACGAGTCGGGTAATCCTGTAGGTTCTCGGTTGATAAGGAGCTTCATGGCCAACATGCTGTATATTGACGGGTGAATTTGCGCAAAAATGTCACCCAGGCCATCTTTTATCCGTGTAGTATTGATACAAGTACGTGAAAGGATGTACATCGACAGCCGACACAGAATCGTCCCAAGACGCGGCAACTAATCAAAGCTGATCCCACTCATCTCATTCCAGTCTTCCTCGAGCAAGCTATAAAACGAAAAATTACCCGAATAGCAATCACCGAGACTTGTGTCAAACAGGAGCGAATTCTGGACAGATTCCGAACTAGTGGAAGGGAAGGACGCAACACCATCTCTGAAAGCCGCCTCACTTTTATTTACGCTTGTCGATGGCCCAAAGAGCCCAAGAGTGGTAAAGTGCTCGTCGAACTCTGCAATCACAGGCTGTAGCGTGGGCAAAGATTTCTCCACCGCCTGACTACCTTGACTCAAGGCTTGCTGCTGGGCTTTCGCAAGCACGTATGTTTGAGCGACTTTGACGAACATGGAGCATAGTTGCTGGAACCTATCAATTCCTTCCGATATCCGACGCTTTGTCTGGAAAGAGGCGGCGAATTCCTCAAGAAGTTGCAGATCCCTCTTCGAGGCGTTTGGGTTTGCGATGATATTGCGGAATATGCTTGTGATGGGTGTTAAGGGTGTGTTTAGGAGTGTCCAATGGCAGTGAACAATCCAAGCGTAGGCGTTATCCATATGGTTTCGACTGACATCTCGACATACGCGGAGATACTCTCTGGCACTTTCTAGAGAACGGTAGTGGCGCGGATGGCTTGGTGGGATGGCGTAGAGGGCCATTGTTCTAGATCATTTTGGCCACGATCAGTATCTCCAACCAGACGGAACACAGGTTCTCGCGAGTTACTTACAGAGTACCATAGTGTATGATGTCGTCACTGTACATCATGGCTTCGGCGGTCAACCCACTGTTCTCGTGAGTGAACAGTGGCAGGATGTCCGGGTTGGCCTGGTAAGTCAGCCTCACTGTACTATTCGCGCTACCGCCATGGATGAAGACGACTTAGTTTCTCACCTTAATCTTGCGCTGACGTACTTGCTCCAACTCATCCGCAAACCCTTCCGCGATACGAACTCGCTCATCAGTACTCAGTGACGAGGCCGCAGGCCCATAGAGCTGTGTGCAGATCTTGCCTTGGACTCTTGAGAACTCTACCCAGTATTTGGTCAGTTTTACAACAATAGGCGGCATCTTGTCGCTTGCTGCCACCATAGGCGTGTCTATGTCGTAGTCTTGGATGCA
Organism: Periglandula ipomoeae IasaF13; assembly: GCA_000222875.2. NCBI lineage: Eukaryota > Fungi > Ascomycota > Sordariomycetes > Hypocreales > Clavicipitaceae > Periglandula > Periglandula ipomoeae. Next base: position 14,498 of record AFRD01000233.1, read on the forward strand.
CGGTGCACACCCTAGACGAAGGGAGGTGTTTCGATCCATCACATATACAGACCAGAACAGTACGACCTTGCGATGGAATAATGGGTCGGAGCTGGGGTTGACATGCGCGAGCCGATTATACCCTAGCCCTTGGCAGATTCGCGCGGAAGTGCTCAGCAACGACCATGATAAAGAAGGTTTGCACATGCCGATAGAGGTCGCTGTCTGGTTCGGTCAAGCCGACATTGTCAGCCTCATAATGTTGAGAGAGGGAGAGAGAGAGGGAGGCCAACTCACAGCGGCAAATAAAGCTTCAGTCATTTGCAGCGACGGCGTGGCTAACATTGGGATGCTATTCAACGCTTGCAAAAACAACGCTGAGAAACTCGTTGCTAGTTCGTAATTGTAGTCTGCCTCTTTTCCTATGTCCAGTACACTGTAGTTGAAGCAGATGTTGGTCAAGACTGCGAAGACAAGCAAGTTGTCCAGCGGCGAACCTTCATAACCCAGCTCGTATATGGAATAACACTTTTGTTCAAAGTCTCCAAGTAAGCCGGGTGATAGCCAGTGGCAAACCGCTGGTTTTTGTTCTATACATCAGGTGTCATTTAACGTTTCATGCAAGAATGGCTGCACTGCCTCTTCAAAATTTACCTTGAATGCGTTTGAGCAAAGCCTTCACTTGGCTGCGACTCGGAGGCTGAGCCGGTGATGTAGGCTGAGTTAACACATTGGTAGCGGCGCTTTTGAACGGGCCAGTTGTATCAAGTTGCGCTCGGTCGACAATCACACGCAATGCTTCCAGCGCAGACCTAATTTGTGGATCTTGCTGGACAATTGGATCTTGATCAATGGCCTTTTCGAATACGTCTTTGGCAGCAAGAGATTCTGCTCGAAGGCCAACACTTCCTGCATGATGATTGGCGATGTTGTAAGCAATACTGGTATGGTGCGGATTGGTGTTGGTATCCAAACCCGTCGGTGAGCTATGTGAAGAGGCCGAGACTTGTTGTGTTGACGGAGTCGAAGAGCCGCTATGAGATTGACGTAGCAATTTCTCAATGTTTTCTAACCGCGATTAATCTTGTTTTCACTGCAAAGTGTGTCAGCTGTTAGACTAGCCAAGCCGGGAGCTCAACTCACTATTGTTTCGTGACATGAACCCTGTCTATACTCTGCTTGGATCGTTGGGTTGTGGTTTGACATCCTACAAGCTATCAGATAAGTTATCGACGAAGTCGCGCCAAACATCGCCTCACTTAATCCAGCAGCTTGACAATTTGAACATGGGGAAGCCCGATCACAGCGGGTCTTTCGCGTTCGGCACTCATCGCACTTATAACACGGTCAATTCAGTCATCGTCTTTCCGCTTGGTGCATGCTCCTTACCGCTCGTCTTGCGGCTATGGCCGACACGGGTCGTCTTGAAGTCGACGAACCCTCCATGGCGCAGATACACTGATTTTTTTCTAAGTGCGTGATGTCATGAAGCACAATGTTGATGAAGTTGAACTAGAGTTGCCCGTGCTGACATGATGGTGGTTCTCGCCTACACCGTGCCGGGTTTAGTGTCCTTGCTGTTCCTACTCAGTCAATGACCCGCACAAGTGCACATGCTCTATAAAAGCAGTGATAGCATATTTACTAGGCTTATAATGCATACATACTAGCACAAGAACGTGTGAATAAGCCGAATTCCAACGCAATTTCGAAAGAAACAAATTGAGCAGCTACGCGAAGAGTTCATTGATACAAATGCATCCATTTCCCGCTTTGAAAGCAAAGCATCCATCACACAGCCAAGTGCTCATGAAGACAAATCATTCACAGCTACATGCAGAAGTTGATTGCAACTGTGGGGTACTATTTCGAACGAAAGGCAATCTCGATAGCGCGTCCGCCTGAACGTTCCAAATACTTCTTCCCCAATTGATGAGTTGTGGTCCGAAATCGTCCAGCATCTCAACCACACTAGCCTGGATGTCCTGAAGCAACTGGAAATAATCTTCATCTGAGCCAAACGTGGCAACTGTCCAGATTGCTTTCCAACTCTGGATGGACTCAATGGCCAAGGAATGCTGGCTTTGGACATCAGAAGCAACCATGTAGAAAGAAGATCTTTTGGTGTGGCCAGCTCTGGGCTTGTAGAGTTTCACGGCGGAGAACTTCTGGAAATCCCACAAGAGCTTGGCTGTCTGCCAGGCCTCAACCTTATGCAAAAGAGCCACCATAGTACCTCCAGGTCTTAGGTGCTGCAGGCCGAGAGCCAATTGCGTGGCGAGCAACCTCCTCGCTTCACTTTTCTCGCGATATGAGTTCCTCGTATGAGTTCGTAGTATTTGCCCATCACATATAACTAGATCAAATACCTGATCTTCTTTGAGTTGTCGCTTAAGGAAGGCGTTGGCATCAGGGTGTTCTGGTGGAATCGTACCGGCCCCCATATCTTTGGCAAGCATGGTGATATCCAGAAATCGTTTGTCAACCATGAGACGCTTCGGCAAGAGAACTTTATGACCTCCCATGGATTCTGGCAAACTGAAGGCTAAAGCGCTGCATCCTGGGTTATGGCGCATCGAAGTTTCCAGAAAGCCTCCTGGAGCCATGCAGAAGTCGAGAATACTGATGCAAGCTTCACGCTCGTGAGAAAATGAGAAGGCATTAGTTGATTTGTGAAGCTCTAGTCCAATCCTTTTCATCAGATTGTAGAAAACAAATGCTGTTTTTACATCGCATTCGTCGGCAGCCTGGCGTTGCTTCCGAAAAAAGGCATCTCCTTTGGGATTCTTCCAGCCCTACACAATGGCAATTAGCTTTATTCGACAGCTCCACAGATGGGAACAGACCCTTTGCCGAAGTTCCGTAAGTTTCTGAAAATCTTCACTCTTTTCTAGTAAATATGTTTTAATGACATTATTAGCTCGTTCGGACAGTTGCTCAATTGGCTCGGCTTCGTCAGCGTTCTGCGCTGAATAGACAGTCGAAGGATCGGCGGCATCCATTTCCTTGCACCAGGCGCCAGAGACTCTACCACGGCGTGATTGTTCAAAGCAAAAATTGCCGTCAAAGTTCGTCTTGCTTGTTTTGCTTTCTAATGCTAATTATTAGCCCCAAAATGTAGGTGATGCAGGATTTGAAGCTGAATGCCTTGGGTGTATTCTGGTTGTTGCTTACAACGTAATGGTGGTCTTCAGCGCCGCAACCAAGGAGGCGTGCTCTGATATAGCTGCGTAATGTGAAGGCATAAAATGCCGACAAGCTTCTGAGGTTGATCCCGAGGCTTGAATTCTTGGCAGTTCAATTCGTAATTGATTGCGGACAATGCAAGCAACAGTCAGCCGTTATCTGTTGCATCTCGATGGCCGTGGCTGGAGATAGCCTTGTATCTTTTTTCGCCCTGTTTTCTCCCCCGCAATCAAGCCAAAGAGGGAAGTCTTTGCGCCTCCGCGGACTTTGAATGAATCTCAATGAACGAGTGAATGCACAGATCTCCAGCAAGCTGAAAGGTATTGCTGCCTGAAGGAATCATTTGGCCGAGTCAGTCTCGCAGCATTAGCTGCATAAGGCATACTAACCAGTCGCTCAAGTATCGATTCGGTATGTTCTCTCCTTGTCGTGTTCCCTCTTCATTGGTTGATGACCTGAAAACCACACTCTTTATCACCATCGACCTTACTTCATTTGCTCAACTACAATCTTGGGATTACAGTCCGTGATTTCGTACGTGGTGTACTTTCCATCTTCTTCTCGAGGCGAGTCTCATCGGAGCGTCAAAGCTCAAGCTGCAATGACATTACCCACAGGCAAGAGCGCGAAGCACTTGCAAACAATATCGACTTTCTCCCTTTGCCAAAGGGCTCTGCCAGGGACATAGCCTTGACGCGCATTCTGCGACTCCACGCAGGGTCTCGGTGAGTTTACGGATGAGCGTTTTTTAAAACCTCTTGGGCTGCAGGGTACTACACTCGACAAGCTCGAGAGCGAGAATTATGCAGAATCCTACATGCTTCTAGCAATGGGTCTCCATATCGGGTTGAACAACCACCTCCCGGGGCTGGCAAGGTCATGGCTGGCCCTGGTGCTGTAAAGTCATCACTGAGCGACCTGCTTATCCTATATGATGCATTACTCGCGGCCTTGAAAGACGAATTCTCACAGAAATCCGCCATGAAAACCGATTAGTCTTTCCTCCAAGCTGCTACGCTCTTCGCTCCGCATGTTACTCTCCAGCCAGGCACAGATAATGGATTACGTTGATGTTTGACAGAGATCCCAACCCACGCCGGTCTCATCGGCATGAATGGCTACGATTGCCCTCGAGCCACGCCCATAATTGGTAAGGATACGAAACCTCAGAGCTCTTTTATCGCAATGAATGGGGACATGTGCGGCGCTCTCAGTGCCTTATATCTTCTTCATCCGTCGTTGTTGTCCTAGGCAACTCTTTCGACCTTTGCGACACGCCAGATTTTGTCGCCCAAGCTGTAGTTGAGGTGATCGTGCAAGCTCCAAACCCTGTTAACTTTGCAGCACCTACAAAGGCAACAGTGGCAAACGCCTTGTCGCATCACCCAGCGATGAATGAGCAATTGAAGACGGAGTGCATTCTAGGAACCAACTCAAATTCTCTCTCAGACTATGCAGGCAACTATCAATCCGCCGAGGGGAATGACTATGGCTTCCAAGTTTCTGTGCGAGGTGACAGACTACGCGTGAATGTCCAAGGCTTTGTCAATGTCTTCTATCGCATTGAGCATCATCATCACGACATGTTTGTCTTTTACTGCGACCGCGACAAACCAAGGAATCGATTTACCTGAATACCTCTGTTATGATGCATAAGCTCTTTACGAAGCAAATGAGAGAGGAGAGATTGTACGAGTGCAATAGGCTCACGATTTCACGTATGCTACTGGCGAGTCGTTTGACAAATGGCCTGTGGCAAACGATGCTCGGACTTGAACGACATACCGAAATCTGAGAGACGCTGGGGCCGCTATCGCGGTTGTATCTTCGATCGCTTGCAGGGAGCTGATGTCCTGTGATCAAGCTTCAAGTACTGTAAATAGAGCGCAACTAGCGACTATCAGCACGAATCAGGGGTTGTTAGTCGCCCAAACTCCAAACCAACACGCCACAATTCAGGGTTCTCGGAAACTGGGGCACGCCAAACATTCTGGAATCCACGGATTCCGGCTGAGCTGCCACCGGATTCCATACATGTCTACCTCATGGTCCATTGGACTCGTACATCAGTTGTGATCATCTATTATAGAATCAACCCAAATATCGTCGTCATTACATTCTACTCTACTCTCGATGCGCTGGCTTGCCCATCATGTGTCTTCAGCGCAGGTTACGTCACCGGGCCGAGATCCGGCTCGCGTGGATTCCGGATGAAGCTATAAGAGATTGAAATGGATGAGCTTTCGTCCGCAAGTCGGTGGTTCATGTAATCTTTCAGATCCTAATCATGAAAGACCCAGAGACATCGCCACAGGAACGGAAACGCGCTCCAGTGAATATGCCCAGCGATGCCAACGCACGAAAGCAGGCGACAAACACAGGGAAAAGCGATCCAGAAAAGAAAGACGATGGCAGTTTGTACGATTACTTTGTAAGTGCGTTTTGACCTATTCTGGCCTTCTTTAGTCTGATTATGCCATCAAATAGCGAATATTTCGATATGCGGACCGCCTTGATCGCCTTTTGTATTTGGTCGCCGGCGCGGGCGCTGTTGCAGTTGGAGCGGCTATGCCTGTGATGACTCTGGTTTTTGGATCATCAACCAGTTCACTCAATGATTTCGCTACTGGGAGAGGGGACTCTGCGAAGCTCCAAGACTCTATCAGCAATCTCGTGCTCTATTTTGTGTATTTGTTCGTCGCCCGCTTCGTCATCGGCTATTTAGCGACATTTTGCATTTGCATTGCGGCAGCTCGAACGACGAATTCGTTGAAGAAGACATTTCTGCAGAGTTTACTGAAGCAAGAGATTTCCCATTTTGATATCCAAGGAAATGGTTCCGCCGCAACGCAGATCACGACTAGTATGACCATCGACTCCTTTCTAAACGCGCCTGCCACTAACATGACGAGTCAGATGGATACCGCATAAATCAAGGCATCGCCGAGAAGCTGTACAACTTTATCATGGGGATATCACTTTTCTTCTCGGCATATATTGTCGCACTCGCTGTACAGTGGAAACTTGCGCTCATAACAATGAGTATCGTGCCGGCAATTGTGCTGGTAGTTGGCGGATGTCTTAGTCTTGACGCGCCCATAGAGGCACGAATTGTATGTTATGACCTCGATGGGCGATGAGAATAGAGACTGACTTGCAATTTGATTCAGGTTCGGATCTACTCTCAGGCCGGAACGATCGCGCAAGATGCACTTGGCTCCATCAAAACTATTCACGCCTTTGGCGCTGAGCGAAAGATTGTGGAATGGTATGACAAACACCTTCGTAAAGTCCACCAGGAAGGTAAGAAGTCACTCATTTATGGAGTTTTATTCTCTGGTCAAACCTTCCTGGTAATGGCCGGAACTGCGCTTGCTTTTTGGGAGGGCTTTCGTTTGTTTCAAAGCGGAGAGATCCAGGACATTGGAACTGTCTTTACAGTCGTTCTTAGCGTGACTCTTGGCGCTACATCCGTCGTGTTACTGTTGCCTCAAATTGTAGCCATTACAAATGCGTCGTTCGCTGCCGCAGAGCTATTTGCCATTATTGACAAGCCATCGCCTCTCGACCCGTTTTCGCCCGATGGGAACCGTCCTGCCACCTGTGCAGGCGAGATAGAACTACGGAACTTGAGCTTTTCATATCCTTCACGGCCGACGGTCCCATTTTTTCGAGATCTGACCCTTACTTTGCCATCTGGCAAGACAACTGCTCTCGTTGGGCCGAGCGGCTGCGGTAAATCGACCATCATTGGGCTTTTGGAACAGTGGTACCGACCTACGTCGGGAAGCATCCTTCTCGATGGATGCGACATCTCCCAATTGAACACGAATTGGCTGCGAAGCAACATTAGATTGGTGCAGCAGGAGCCTACCCTTTTCCAGGGCACAATCCTGCAGAATGTCGCCAAGGGACTCATCGACGCGCAACTCGAACTGAATCGAGAAAGACAGATGCAGCTGGTCAAAGAAGCTTGCATTGCTGCTGATGCCCACGACTTTATTGAAAGTCTCCCGCAGGGCTACCATACCCAAATCGGCGAAAACGCTAGTCTACTCAGTGGCGGCCAGAGACAGAGGATTTCTATCGCACGGAGCATCATATCGAACCCAACTGTTTTGCTTTTCGACGAAGCGACAAGTGCACTAGATCCCCGTGCGGAAAAAGTTGTCCAGAACTCACTCAATCGTGTTTCAGCGAACAAGACTACTTTGATCATTGCTCATAAGCTCGCCACGGTTATGAAAGCTGACAATATTGCGGTCATGGCAAACGGAAGAATCATCGAGCAAGGCAATCATCAGGCGCTCCTTGAGAATGATGGCTTGTATGCAGCCATGGTGCGAGCACAAGATCTTGGTGCGGAAGCAAGACACGAGGACAGCGACCAAGAACCCAATATAGAAACGGCGGAAAGTAAAGATGAGCTTGAAACGCTTGACAGAGCAGGTTCATCTAAGAGAACCAATTTCGATATCGAGAAACAGTCGCTCGGACAGAAAGACAAGAGTCCCGAAGCCGGTACTCTTGGATACTCACTCATCAAGTGCATATACATCATGCTTCAAGAACACTCAGACCTCTATCCATGGTATTCGGTCATCGTCCTAGTCTACATCATATGTGGTGGCACATACCCAGCGCAGGCCATCCTATTCTCTCGACTCATCAACGTCTTTACACTACAAGGACAAGAGGCCACGGATAAGGCCAATTTTTACTCTCTCATGTTCTTCGTCGTGGCACTCGCAAATCTTGTGGGCTATTTTTGTATTGGGCTGGCGACCAATGTCATTGGTCAAACTCTCACATACCGCTATCGCCGCGAGATGCTGGAGCGCATGCTTTCTTTTGACCAAGTTTTCTTTGATTGTCCAGAGAACTCTTCTGGAGCCTTGACGGCCAAGTTGTCGGCCGTTCCATCAGCAGTTCAGGAGCTCATGTCTGCAAACCTTGGCTTGATGATTAATATTATCATCAACGTCATAGCCAGCAGTGTGTTTGGCATCGCTTTCGGTTGGAAGCTCGGTCTCACTTTAGTCTTTGCCGGGCTTTCCGTCATTGTAGGCAGTGGCTATTTGCGCATCAGACTTGATCAGAAATTGGAGACGGCAACCGAAAAGCAGTTCTCGAGCAGCGCTAGCTTGGCCACAGAGGCAATTACATCAATCCGGACAGTCAGTCTGCTGACGCTTGAGAGGGCAGTCTTGAATGAATACAGTGACCACTTGGATTCTATTGTTAGCAAGGTCATCAAGAGCTTGGTAAGCCATTGATTCAAAAGCTTCATTGTACGATGTCGGTATCGATACTGATTCACATCGTTGTGCGCAACAGATAATCACCCTCATCCCCTACTCCCTTTCGCAATCGGTCGACTTCCTCGTTTTGGCCCTCGGATTCTGGTACGGAGCGCAGCTCATCGCAACCGGCGAGTACAGCGTCACTCAATTCTTTGTCATCTTTATCTCCGTCATCTTCGGCGGACAAGGGGCTGCTCAGTTCTTTACGTGGACCACATCAATCACCAAAGCAAAAGGCAACACGAATTACATCCTGTGGCTACGAAGTGTACAGTCTACGATTCGAGAAACCGAAGAGAACAAGAAGAATGGGCCTTCAGGAGATGAAGCCTCCATAAAAGCTGAAGATGTCGAGTTTCAATATCCCCAAAGGGCATCCAACAAAGTTTTACGGGGTGTCTTGTTCAACATCAAGCCTGGGACACACGCAGCCTTTGTGGGACCATCTGGATGTGGCAAAAGCACAATAATTTCCCTTCTAGAGCGCTTTTACGACCCCAATTCCGGTCGCATCAGCTTGAACGAAGCTGACATCTCACATTCATCGCCAAGCCTGCACCGTCGTTATATGTCTCTCGTTCAACAGGAACCACCGCTGTACATGGGATCCGTGCGGGATAACATCACCATCGGACTGGAACATGAGCCGTCGGACGACCAACTCCGCGAAGCATGCCGGCAAGCCAATGTTCTAGACTTTGTCTCCTCATTGCCAGAAGGACTAGACACACCTTGCGGGTCGAGAGGCCTTCAGTTTTCGGGCGGACAGAGACAGCGCATCGCGGTAGCAAGGGCAATGATTCGAAAACCACACTTCCTCTTGCTTGATGAAGCAACATCTGCACTTGACACGGAAAGCGAACGTATTGTGCAGGGGGCGCTCGATGATGCGGCGACAAGTCGCACAACCATTGCTGTTGCGCATCGTTTGAGCACCATCCGGCACGCGAATATCATTTTTGTCATTGAAGATGGCAGAATTGCTGAGATGGGAACTCATGAGGAGTTACAGCGGTTAAGGGGAAGATATCATGCTATGTGTCTCGCGCAGTCACTCGATCAGTAATGACGATGGGAAATTTGGGTTGCTTCATGTGTATGTACAGTAGATTGCATTAACGCTTTTCAATACATTCTTCTAAACAAGTTGTGAAACAAACATCGCTCTGATAAGCATCCCTCCCTCGAAAGTCTGGGCCACCAGGCTTCGTCATATCCTGCCATGCGACCGGCCGCATGCCATATGCCCCAATGCGCTGTGATAACCCGCGACAAGCACACCGTCGACTTAGTCATGAATCTAGTCAACTATGCTACATCATCATCCGACATCTTGTAGATGGCAAAGAAGATCTCCGCGTGGACTTAGTACTTGCACAACCATTGCCAGGTTTGCTCCGTGACGCAAACTTGGCCGACTCTCATTGTCAAGCATTCCTCTTCGGTCTTTATAGGGGTCTGTCGAGCACCGAGGGAGAGCAAATGATCGACTATCCATTGCCCCCTACCCGCCTTCGCGTAGTTGATGGGAGTCATGGCAGAATTACTGTAACCCGTTTCAAGGGAAACGCCACGTTCCCATAAAAGATCGATCAACCTCAAATTTCTTGCCTGTATGGCCGTCTCCATTAGCGAACAACCAGTGCCAGGTCCCCTTGATTGAAGTAATCCAGGATACTTGTCCAACAACAATTTGGCTATCCGCGGTTGTCCACATTGGAAGGCGATAAGCAACGTGGCGTAGGGTTCAGGCTCCTCTTGCTTATGTGGGAGCTGCTCATGTGGGAGGAGAAGCAAAACGGCGTCTTCTTGTCCGCATCGCGCAGCTGCATCAATAGGAAGGGGTACTCCCCAGCCCCAATGACACAATTGGGAATCCGCCCCGTACTGCAACAGCAGACGTAGCATGCTGGTGTTCCCCATGGCTGCCGCGATTTGAAGGGCGTTGCCTCGACATGGTTCTTGGGTCGCCACTGGAGTCGGCCGAGCGTTGACATTTGCTGCGCCTGTGTCAAGCACCTTTCGTACTATATCCTTCCGATCGTATCTCACGGCTGCCCAAAGAATTTCATCCCCAAGCCCGGGATAACCTGACAGAGGTATTCCATCCGTTGCGTCGAGCAGCATTCGGAGCAGTTCAAGGTCTGCTCTGGCGGCTGCCACTACTGCTGCGACATACTCGTTTTTTTAAAGGGGGAAGTCGGTGGTCCGCACGCAATAACATGCGCACGACATCTTTGTGTTTTCCTAAGACAGCGGCTCGTAGTGCACTGGGCGCAGTTGTCGGACGATAATCGCCAGCCCAGACGTAGAGATATGGACTGCTAGCCCTTGGGCTGAAATACTCATTGTTTTTTTCGTGGTTGTGACTGACAAGATCTGGACGGGCTCCCTTGTCCAATAAATAGCGAACAATGTCGACGTGTCCGCAACCTGCGGCAACGACAAGGGGGTAAGTAAAATATGGTGTAACAGCATTGATGGCTGCGAGAGGTCCCGACGGCGATTCATCATTGAGTAATGACTGGACGAGTGGTAAGTTACCAATAACGATGGCACCACCCAAGATATTTTGTGTCTCCCAACTGAAAGAGTAGCCTCCTTTGCTCTTATACCCGTCGAGATGCGCGGCAGTGACAGTCTCCGCAATCGCCAGATGACGCTTCTCCAGTATATCCGCATCGGTTTCTCCTGTCAGGACTTGTAGCTTATGGTTGACGTTGGCAATCACAAATAGTACGTCCAGGTCCGTCGTTTTGCAGAATCGAGACTTGATCATTGCGATTTTCCCCCTTATAGCGCATGGTATCGATCTGGAAAGATATTGCGCCCTTGGATCATGAATATCGACGACTTGGGCGACGCAGGATGGCTTCTAGAATGGCCGAATCGAAGGATTTGTTCACAGTCCGAAGTAAAACCGCATTTTTTATTCCGACAATAATCACGACGTGCTCGATTATGGCCCTCAGTATTTCCGTCGGCCAGCTTTGAAGACTCATTATATCTCCGTCCCTGAATTCGTAAGTAATGTTTTAAGATCCGCTGAAATCTTGACATGGTCATCGGAGCGGCGGTTTAAAGCCAGTAGAGTTGCAAGAGACGAAGAGGGAAAGCTCAGCACAGCCTGCCCAGAAGAAGAAAGAAGAGATTCTGCCATTGCTTCTTTGCTAATTTCATGGCGCACGATGATAGCAGTAGTAAGTCGAGGTGTTGTCGATTGTTTGGTGAAGCCACTTTTCCCATCACCTTTTGTTTCTACCTTTGTTGAGCTTTCCAGCACTGACCAATAACGGCGCCAAAGGACAGTGACCTTTCTGGAATGGCCACTGCACAATCTTAGGCTTGTTTTGTTTTGTTTCTGTCTGTAGAACAAATGTTGACATGAACTAGCGCGATCATACATAGACAGCCTTGCATTTAGTACTTACCAAGATGCACTTTATTTCACTTGTTTCATCCAACAAGGACGACCTCGGCTGCTTTATTTTGTCAATATTCAAATCCAGTAGCGAAGAAACACCAGGTCTCCACCAAAACTGCACGCATCTCATTGTTGCTGGCCGAGCCATAGTACGGGACTACACGCAGAGAGGGCTTACCGAAGTCTGTGAACAATCTTCAAGATTGACGAGAAACTGTTTCTCAGAGCCCTTTAGAACTTTGAAATCATATCGTATGCCTTAAATCCAGGGATTAATTGCCCACAAAAGGCTGTCAATTGTTCAGTGAACCAAGACTTGGTGCAATGAAACCAAGGTTCTGGCATGTTCGGTGTCAACGGTGCCCTGCCATCAATCAGTCGCTCGACTCAAAAATGTAATTTGTTTCGAAATCAGCGAACAGAAGTCTCAGTCGAACTGAATTGAAGACGATGGCATTTCAGGTCAGTAATCTTTGCCCCCTGCGTGTGGATTTGTTAGGCGCACCAGTATTCATTTGCAGATCCAGTGACGTAACAGACTAAATCTGGAAATTCTCCTGAGCTTAGCTGGATCTACTGCGTTGGGCGCGCATCACACGTGGACCTTGCAATGAGCCTTGAGCCAACGACTCAACGCCAACATGAAATTTCTGTTTCCCTGCCAATGGCTAACGCAGAACTCCTGCTCTTGACAGGGGACTATGGTCTTAGTCTCTTCCATTCACTCACTCTTGAAATCCCACCTCTTCCGTCCTGTAATCAGAGTTAGAAAGGCGCAAATATCGGATTAGACAATACCGCTTATCAGATCTAATTTGGCGCTGCTTGACCGAACCAGATTATCGAGAACACCTTTTCGATGACCAATGACAATATGTTGTCCCAGCATATGAATTGGCAATGCTCGTGCTGTACCGGAGACAGATGAGGGTTCTTATTTTGTGGTTTCCGGTTTTTGTTGGACGGGAATTGAGACGTGTCAAACCTGAGATCGGCGCTCTGTTGGCAAGCTACTCCTATGGCAAACCACTTCTCGTAACGCTGCAGTCGGTTAGTGGAGAAAAGAGAGACACGGGTTGGTCAAGACGTTGCGGCCAAATATGATTCCAGAAGTCTTGTCTCTCATGTTTATAAAATGCAGCAATACTCATTTAGATTCTGCTGATGCTTTCCACGGCCCCCGTAGTTACTGACGCCGCTTCTAGTTCCCGAACCGGTGGCATCATTGGACACCGTAAACCAAGGTATATCTCTCAACTCTATCGGCGCATCTTGCCAATACGCTACCAGCTGCACAAGCTTTGCCATCGCATACGTGTCCCGATACTCCTCGATGAATTGCCGGAGTCTGGATTTAGTTACTGGATCGTCTGCAACACACCATGCAGCGACTATCGCTTGCGGAACCTGGTGTGCACCCCAAGGCCGCTCCTGCATACTTCTGTCCGCAAGATCAACGGCATCGGTGCACAGCAAGGATCTTTGTTCGATCAGGAGCGAATCACTGGAATAGAAAGCACGCATGATTGCATTTAGTGTCGTTGCGATTGCAATGTGAAGACCATGCTGCTCGTTATAGGTCACCGCCTCATGAGGGTCAAAGGACCGGTGGTCAGCGCGAAAAATGTTAAAGCGGCGCAATTGCGAGAGTGCCCGCCAACTCTCGTTATAACTGAACTTGATTTGCTGCAGATTCTCTCTGGGGAATCTGATCAATTCAGGAAGCGTGGAAAGTAACCTCACATCACAGCTGAGGAGACTCGGTTGATGATTGTGGATGGTCATCGGCGGAGGAGCAGACTGTTCATGCAATACAAACAACTTGTCAATCCACGGATGCAGCTGTATCCTCTCGCAGAAGATAGCATCTTCCAGCTAGGGCTTGGTGTCAATTTTGAAGAAAACAAAGCCTCGCAAAATGGAACATTTTTGCACGTTGCTTACCAAGCTTGCAGTCACAGCGTGATATGTGTTGAGAAGAAATGGGTCTTCATCTTGCCGAGCCAACACAATCTGCATCAGATTCGCTAAACCCTCGCCATGCCCACGTGATAGATTTGGGCGCTGGGCCAGCCATATATGGCACTGTCCAAGAAGATATGCTGAGCACAAGGTATCAGATTGGTGACGTGTGAGTGGATCGGCGAGTGCGTTTTGCAGCAGTTGAAGACCAGAAACAAAGAGGTGTAGCGACCTGGGATGCGGTTGCTCACACGGCGATTGCAGAATCTGCAAGAGATTCGCAAATGCTGCAACGGATGCTTCCAACAGGCTCGAGTGAAGTGTGCGCCGGGGAATCTCCTTGAACAGATCCAATCGCCAGGAGCTCAAATTGCGTCCTGGAACTTCGGATGTTATGAAATCAATGAGAACAAGAGACACTCGTTCACTGTTACTGCGCAACAGCAACTTATTGTGTACGGGTTGCGTTAGAATTTCATTCGTAGCGCGAGGAACGAGACGCGGCTGTGCTATTTACCTGCGGTGACGCGTTGTAGACGATGCCGTAGCCTTGACACTCGTGGCCGAACCGAGTGTACCTCGAACATTTGGGTTTTGTCTCATCACATTTGACGCGCCGGCGTCTAGAAGAGGGTGAGCAAGCTATCTCAGGTTTCACTTCCATACGTCACAATAGTTGACTAACCGACAAGTGAAGCATCCGGTCTTGACTTTCCTGTATTTTGGCTTTTTGAGATATGCGACTTCGAGCCCTGGCGAGGGCGGAGGACATGCAGCTACGAGCGTGTTGGGTTGATCAGTCGGATGCATGGCCGTGGCGTCGGCTGAGAGGTCTGCTGCTTGTGACGAATAGGTGCAGACATGAGTCTCGCAAGGCTAAATATGATGCCACACGCGACTCAAGGGCAGACATTGAAAGCAAACAACGAACTGAGTCCAGAAGTTGTCGCACATAGCGACACCCGGGTCCATTTTCCTCTGATGATGAGGGCGTGTTTTCGTTGGTCAGCAAACGCAAGGCGGACGTCCGAGATTGTCCAATTCCCACGTGATTTGCCTGCCGTCCATGAGATCGTTTTATACAAGTAGAAGCGAGAGAGTCTTACCAGCCACCACAACAAGTTCGATCATTGAACGATTCCTCTGGATAGTTGCTCTTCGTTGTATCAGAATGTATGGTCGTTCAGAGATATCGAGGGAGGTTCCAGCTTGTCGCCATACACCAGTCTCCTCTGTTTTTGTCCAGCAAATCAGCTTATACCATTTAGACTGAACCGTGGGGCCAAAAACATCTGAGTGAAGAGTGTGGCCAACGACGTAAAGTGCAATGCAATATGAAGCAGGGCGCGCTTACATTTCGATACTTCATATATGAGTTAATTATAGAATTATATGGGCGACAAGGTAATGCCAGCAGCAGCAAAAATCGGAGCGATGGGCTTCATGACAGCCTGCTTACGGAGCCATGTTGGAGCCACGGCATTCCCGTCTTTGGGCGCCGCAAGACCCCCAATTTTCCGGCTCGCATTGATTCGGCTGGGGCCTACTTATGCACGGAGGGCATTATTGTGTATGGAGTAAATAGCATTATGGAGGGCACCAAAAAGGGCACGCGACTCGCCATGCAGCCGTCGATGCCGAGAGCAATTCACCTTCATCCGCCTACCGATTCAAGCCGGCAGGGAAGCGAGAAAGACGAAAAGCGGAAACATCGGCTGGTAGATATAGTCCGACTTCCTCATCGAAGCCATCCCGCATCCCATGACGTCGTTTGCACGCGTTGAATCGCAATTGTCGTCGCGCTTCATCTCCATCCACCTCCGACCCAAACGCCCACTCCCATCGCGGGCCGTGACGTACGTGACCCTGAGTCCGCGCGCGCAGCTTCCCATTTATTTAAGGTTCCCATGACAGCGGACAACAAAGAGCACCTACAAACGCAAAGCATCTCCTCCGTCAGACGTCGATTGTTCGTAGCATCATTATTGTCACTGCGTGCCACGTTTCATACGCCATCCATTTTTATTTTCTGTCATTCAATTGCATAATTCGTCCGCCGAAAGCACAGTTCCATGCGCCGACGCCCAGCCGCGATCTTTTAATTTTAAAAAAATCAAATAGGGGAGGGGGGAAGGACCAGGCGACACACGTTCCCCATTTTCCTTAATCTCCAGTTTCCCCTTCGAGTCCAGCCAACCAAACTTTAAAGCAACCACGGAACAAAGAGACATGAGGAACCGAGAAAAAAAAATTCGCAGGGGAAACCAGCCTCGGCGCGGCTCGCAAATCTAATCTCTGCCCAGAACTCCCGTCCGACTCTGTTTCATCCAAGCCAAGTCCCCGCTACGCCCAGAAAATTCATCACTCTTGACGATTTTCTCCTGTCGACAAGCCTCCTTTCCTCGCTCAAGCTTGCAAAGCTGCACACTCACCAAACGCCGACCTTTCGCCTGCACCAGAACGCACGATACTGAGCCAACGAAAGAAACACATCCGCAATGTCAGAACCTTTTCCGCTGCTCAGCAGCCCCGCTCAGCAACTGCATAGTCTCGAGGCCGAGGGAGCGCGACGACGAAGGAAATCCAGCGGCTTAGGTGACATTCGCGCCGGCGACACGGGTGCCCCGGCATTGGCCTCGAGCAAACTGTCGCTCGAGCACCATCATCAAAACCATCACAGCGACGGTGCTAACGGCTCTGCCTCATCGGCGTCATCGTCATCCGGCGCTGCATCGAGCAACAACTCGTCCGCATCCTCCAAGAAGCTCTCAAAGCGCCGCGGCGCTAGAGGTCTCGTTTCGCGCATTCGCCAGACCTGCGTCAAACATACTTGGGTGCTGCCTCTCGCCATTCTTGCCGTCTTCCTGTCCGGCTACGCCCTCAACCCGACCGAGGCGAACCCACTTCACAACTTCATCTTCCTGTCGTATCGTCTGCCGCGCGAACACCCCGATCAACCCGTTCATTATGGCAAGGGCCCATGGGACATGGCCTTCGTGGCTTTCTACACCGTCGTTCTCTCCTTCACGCGCGAGTTCATCATGCAGGAAGTGCTGAGGCCCTGGGCCAAGAGGGCTGGCCTCAAGCGCAACAAGCAGGCTCGATTTATGGAGCAGGCATACACGGCCATCTACTTCTTCTTCCTCAGTCCCACGGGCATGTACGTCATGTCCAAGACGCCCGTCTGGTACTTCAACACGCGCGGCATGTATGAGGATTTCCCCCACCGCACCCACGAGGCCCCCATTAAGTTCTACTATCTCTTCCAAGCCGCCTACTGGGCTCAGCAGGCCATTGTTCTCGTGCTCGGTCTGGAAAAGGCCCGCAAGGACTTCAAAGAGCTTGTTGGTCATCACATCGTCAGTCTCGCCCTAATTGGCCTCAGCTACCGCTTCCATTTCACCTACATTGGTCTCGCCGTCTACACAACCCACGACATCAGCGACTTCTTCCTCGCCACGTCCAAGGTGCTTAACTACCTCGACCACCCCATCGTCGCTCCCTACTTCTTCCTCTTCGTCTGCGTTTGGGTCTACATGCGTCACTACATTAATCTCAAGATCATCTGGTCACTCTTCACCGAGTTCCGCACCGTCGGCCCCTTCGAGCTTAATTGGGAGACGCAGCAGTACAAGTGCTGGATTTCGCAGTACATCACCACTGGCCTGCTCGCCTCCTTGCAAGCACTGAACCTCTTCTGGCTCTTCTACATTGTTCGCATCGCATACCGCTTCATTCGCGATAGCACAGCCGACGACGACCGCTCCGATGGCGAGGACGATGGCGAAGAGTCCGAGGCTATCAACGAAAAGAACAAGCAGCCCGTGCCGGTCCTCGAGGTCAACGGCAAGGCTGTCAACGGGTCATCTCACTAAGTCAACATCAGCCTCTGGCAGGATCGATCTACATTCTTCAATCCACGGGCTGCGAGCAGTTCCTTTTGACAGGGCTCTCTATTCGCATTCAACCACGAGTCAATGCAGTTTCACGATGAACAAAACCACCAAGCCAACATTATAATCCCAGGAAAAGTCACGAGGCCACAAATCCCTCTGACTTCCACAGCATCTACCAGGCGTTCCCCCATAATGACACTCGTTTTCTTCTCCACCTCTCGCTTCCGGCATCGAATTTCTGGGATTCTCACATCCCGCTTATCAGAACAGGGTATCTGATAACCCATTCACAAGTAGCATCAGTATCTGTATTAATGGCTCGGGACGAAAGTGGAACGTTTCTTCTCAATTACCGGCCCCAAAGACTATATTCAATCGGGATGTAACTTCTCTGTTCTGGTCTGGGGTTCGGGGTTTGTCTGGTTCCAGACGCTTTTCTTGTACTATAGTTTCTTGGGTGGGGTCTGGTTCATGACCTAATGGTAATATGTATATACAAATATTCCTTTTTTAATACTTTTATTCTCTATATTCGTGTTTTTTTTTTTTTTCAAAACTCAAATCGTCATGTGATTGGACTGAAGGTCCGTTTAATGAGGGCGGGAGGCTTTAGCTACGCAATAGAATAATGAAGTTAGTCCTGGCTGCCATCGCGATTGCACGGCTTGTGACTACCTGCAATTTGACCAGACTACAGACTTGTGATGACGATGGAGGCCTGAAACCCACCTTCTGCCATTTCTTGATTCGCCGTTGTAAGTCATTGTAGGCAATCATGCACAGTGCACTAACAAATCAATCATAAACCAACGCCAGAAACGACATTTCTTGTCACAGACAATCTGCTCCAGAACATCGTCGCAAAGCTTCATGCGCTTGCAGTGAGCCTTAACATAGCCTCAAGCACATTGTGGGATCTTGATCCAGTAATTATCCATTCCTGCGCAGAATCACATCACCTATTTACCAGTATAATGTGTAGTGATTTTGGCACATCTTCATTCAATCCATACATATATCGATGTATAAGTGTATACATGTATGGCCAAATTACATGTTCGCATGATACGACATATCTGCGTGTACCGATGTATATACATCTACGTATACCCGTATACTTGTACATGCTGCATATACTCACCTATATTCATGTATACCGTCGTATCTTTTCCACTCACGCTAAATTTCACGGCGACTCGTCACTATCCTTCGCTTCCTAGGTATTCACCACCTAAGCCATCACGTCCAATCACATCACGACGCACGAGGTTCATGCTCAAGATTTTTAAATTCCTGGGGCCGTGTCGGCCAGTACTGTAAATAGCTAAGCAATGCCAAGTCAAATCAAGAATGCCATGTCCGCTAAACTCCGCTGTATGAAAAGCTATTCCCTATCGTGTGTCCAGTACCACGAGAGCCCCTCCCGAGATCCCCGTTCCCTTTCCCTTTCCATTTTTCCGTTTCATTGCCGTGTGCGTGTGCGTACTGTTTTAATTTTTTTTACCGCCCGGAGAGATTGAAGGGAGAAAGAACCAGAAAGGAGAGAGTTAAAACATTAAAGAACAAAACCGAATGGAAAGAGAAATTAAACTGCATCATGACACTGAGAAGAACAAAATCGAGAAACTCATGATAGGTTACTGGGAAGAAGAAAAAAAAAGAAAAACAGATGGCCCAATGGCCGGAGAAGGAGAGGTCATCAGGAACCATGCCCTTCGCGATGCTCCCGCCTGATCGGCCCTATCGGTTTCCCTCCCTCTGCGAAAGTGCTTCAATTCCTTCCAGAAGGCGAGCCGAATCCGCGACTCCCATGTCAAAGAGGCTCGAACCTCTACAAATGATGCCGCCTGCGCGATGTAATTCAAGAAGCCTGCTTGCCAATTCGAAAACAGCAACTAGGTTTCACGGTTCGTAACCTCTAAGTCTTCGTGCAGAAACAAGATGCGGCAAATGCGGCTGAAAAAGAAGTGTGAATCATAAAAAGAAAAAAAAAAGTGCAAAAAAAGTGCCAACTCCGTTAATCTTCGTCTTCATATACAAAGCAGGTTGCTTCGTATTGTAATATATTAAGTTGAAGTAGGGATCATCGAAAATAGCGAAGATAAAAGTGACATTGCTCGTGCTCCCAACGCCAGTCCAATGCAAATCTTGATGCGATATCGGTCGTCATAAAAAGAGCGTTCGTAATCAAGTGGACGAGTAAATCAATTTTGATGCCGATCGTCGCCGTAGTCGGTGTGATCGTCAGTATGCTCGTCAGTGTGGGTAGATTCAGCGTCTGACGAGGCTGAAGAGCCAGACGACGATGCTGACGTCGTTTCTTCTCCTTGGATACCACGGCTCGTGGCGTTACCAGAGAGTGTTCCAGAGGAGCCCAAACTATGATAGTCTTCCATAGCAGCCTCGTCTGGGGGTGTTTTGGAGCCCATATTGGCCCGTCTCATTGCTCTTGCCGCTTTGAGATGAGCCTCTCGGGCAGCATCCAAAGCCCGTTCAGCTCGGATCTGTTTTTCCCACATCGAGGCGTATCTTCCATTGGCATCAAGCAACTCGTCATGAGTTCCCCTCTCGACAATCTCGCCAGCGTGAAGCACAATGATTTGATCGGCATGGGTAATAGTAGATAGTCGGTGTCTGATCGTATGAGTTCATTAGCAACATGTGACAACAGGAACCTCAATAGTATGAGTAACTTACGCGATGATAAGAAGGGTGCGGCCCTCTCCTATGTTCCAGACGTTGTCCTGAATCTCTTGCTCAGTGTGCGTGTCCAATGCTGAAGTCGCTTCGTCCAACATGATGATTTTCGGGTTCTTGAGAATTGTTCTAGCGATGGCAACACGCTGCTTCTCGCCCCCACTGAGTCTAAGTCCACGCTCTCCAACTTGTGTGTTGTACTGGTCTGGAAAACTCAATATTCGATCGTGGATGCTCGCAGCGCGACATGCGGCATAAACCTCCTCTTCTGTTGCTGAAGGATTCGCGTATTTGAGGTTGTACATCAGAGTCTCGTTGAATAAGGTAGTGTCCTGAGGAACAACTCCAATTTGCCGACGCACCGAGTCGATTGTCAGATCTTTAACATCCTTCCCGTCGAACTCGATACTACCTTCGTCACAGTCATAGTAGCGGAACATGTGGCGGAACAGTGTAGATTTGCCGCCGCCCGACTCGCCAACGAAAGCGGTTGTGGTGCCAGGTGCACAGTCGAAGCTGATGTTGCGCAGTGCAGGCTTGCGCCTATCATAAGCAAAGCTCACATTCTTCCAGCGAACATGACCGCGGAAGTTTTCCAGGGGAACGGCATCTGGGGTATCTACAACTGTTGGCTGGATCTTGAAGAGCTCTAGAAGACGCTCACCAGAGATCATGGCTTGTTGGACGGTTCGGTAGAAGGTTCCAAAGAAATTCAAGGGCCCTTGGAGCTGGGTCAAGTATGCCACCACGGTAAACCAGTTTCCGGATGTTCGTACTCCCACAGCTACCTGCCAGCCACAAACCAGAGTGGCAACGATTCTTCCCAGATTGAAGACGAGAGTTTGGCAAATGTTCATCATGACCATGCCCATCTGCACCTTGGCCTCGGCACGCTGAAAAATGGCGACTTTGTCTTGGTATCGTCTCGACTCAAATTCTTCCGCATTGAAGTATTTGACCGTCTCGTAACTCGATATGGAGTCATTTTTAACAGCTTCTTCTTTTCGGTCCGCGTTTGTCATTTCTCGCCTCTGGTCTGCTCGCGTAGACGCCATTTTAATCGTCATGTAGAAATACCAACAAGTGTTGACGAGGTTTAGCTCTGCGTAAAACGGCCCAAACATTCTGTAAAACAAGAAGATGGACAAAAACAGATCAAAGAGCATAGGAATCATTTGAAATGTGACCTGCTCCAAGAACTGGTTGATTGCTGAACCTTTATTCAAGGCCGAAAGAACCTCGCCGGTGCGCTTTGATAGATGGAAATCGAGGCTCAGACAGTGGACATGGTTGAAGGCCGCTGTCGTCAGTCCCCTGTACGAGTACTGAGATACGGGGATCCAAAGTAGGGACCTTAGAGCTCCCAATAAGCCTGTCTGACCTTGCAGAATCCAGAGCCCTCCCAGGATCACGAAATCCTTGAGTGGGAAATTTTCGGTCGTCAGTGGCTCGCCGCGGCGCACATCCTGGATTGCCTTATCCAAGTGGTCGACAACGCGTCCAATTTGCCACGGAACCGACGCATTGACCAATCTCTGCACGACCACGAGAATGAAGCATACTAGTACCTGCAGCTGCAACCGAGTCGAGTCCTTGGGCCATAGATACGGAAAGAAGAGAGAGTATCCGCGGACGTACTCCCACCACGTCCGGCGAGGAAGCTTTTCGGGCCGATAAAATGCGGCTTGTTCTTCTTTTCTTGAAGTACCATAGCCAGAGGCCCGCGTCGCGCTTGACATTGTGCGCTTGCGAGAACGTCGCTCCTGAGACCCATAAGGTTGCCCGTTTGTTGTCACTGTCTCGTACGTGCCTGTCGTTGCTCGGCCATTCAACAACGGCGTGGCCTCAGTGCAAGCGGCCTCCAGTTCATCATCGCGACGACGAACCTTCAAAATCCAAGCAACACAGAAAAGGCCAATTAAAGCCAGAAGGTGGAGTAAACGAACAAAGTATAACACCAAGTCAATCTTGGTCCAGTCATCTATGCACGTTTTGCTGCTTCGGGTATCAGCAGTTCGAATCGAGCGGATAAAGTGGCAATCGGCCGCGGCGATGAAGGTGGTGATGAAGAGTGTGAGCTCGCCAACAAGTCCTAAAACCCAGATTGCGAGGTGGATAATGTTGGGCCCTTTTTTCCAGTCGAAAAGTGAGAAAAGGATGTACAAGTAAAAGAACGTAGATCCTGTGACATGAACCTAGAGTGTGGAAAGAGAATCAGCAACCTGAGAAGCACTTCCCATGTCCTTGCAGATATAAATTGCAACACCTGAGATCCTGCGACGTCCTCACCATCAACGAAATGGAGGCACAGCCGTCGGCCTGAGGCGCTTGATGAGAGTGAAATGACAAAACATACCACGCTCCATTCACCTGCCCACGGCAGGCCCTCTTTGGACCACTTGTAGGGGTTCTCGTGCCAGAAGGCATGAACGAACATGGACGCTCCCGTCCCGACATAGCTCAGGAAAAGAACGGCTGCCAGATAACGAAAGACGTTCTTGGCAGTAGGGCCGAAGCGCGGTCCCAACTTGCGCTCGCCATCATCTCGCTTCTTACGCTTCGTGATAGGCAGCGGCTTGCCACCCGGCCCTTTTAGCGCAGAGTGAACAATATCCTCTTCCTTTTTGGCATTATAGACGCTGTACCAGGCAGCTCCAGTCACAAATGCAAAGAGAAGGACCAGGGAGTATATATACTGGGTCTGACGGAGGATGACATCGCTGGGGCTGTCACCATCGGTTGCAGATCCAGTGACTCTCGGATCGGGAGGCTGGTTCTCGTCGGCGGCTCTCATGACGAACTACAAACAGCGAAAGCGTCAGCGCACAGAGGTCCTTGTTGGGATCGGAAAAGCGACTTGACTCTGCCGGGTGGGAGAACTTACAGAGAGTACTGTAGAGACAAATCACCCAGAGTAAACCATTGCCCTACCCAAGTCAATTGGCAGCGGCAAACGAGATGCAAACGAATGGAAGATGGGCGGACAGGAACAAAAGATTGCTCTGCTTGCACCGCAATGACGAGAAACCCGGGGGAAGGGAGGTTTGGTGGAATGTAGTGGTTGTAGAAAAGAAAAAGAATGAGGAATCGATGTTGGAGAAGTTCAAAAGCCAAAGCCCTGTCACTGGCACTCAGGTGCAGCCGGCTGTCAACTAGCAGCAAATGGGAGTACGTACCTACTGGACACCTGCGGCGTGCAGGGTGCAGGTATTGAGCCAGATGGGAGCCAGATGGCGGGCCCCTCTGGCACACCACCACCACCAACCTTTCAGCAAGTCGTCAAAAGTGTTCGGACAAAATCAGGTAGTATGGTGGAAATCTCTTCCTGATAGAAACATGCTACGTTTGATACGAAACCGTACTCAAGAATGCTCTACTGCATATGACTATACCCAAACCCAAAAGTATATAAAACCACATATTTCCTAGTGGTGATCCATCATTTCGTGTACCTGAACATGCAGACGAGGTACGTCGATCTGGCCAGACAATTTTGTGATCCCATCGCAAGCACCCAGCAGCAGAGATGTGCCACCACCATGGGATGGGCGAGGACCCTCGCAGACCACCTGCGCCTGCGTCTGCACCTGTAGACAGCAATACTTACACAGGCCGGCTAGAGGGGGAAAGGAGGGGGCGATGGGCGATGGATGAGGAACGATGGACGATGGACATGGGCAACGATGGGTGTGAATGTGAGGGGGTTACTCCGGCAAGCCCCAATCGCCGTGGGCGGTGATGGCAGAATGGCAAAAAACATGGGTGTGCATTGGGGGCGTGCGTGTGCGACAGACCAGACTCTTCCGGGCATGTGGTTCAACACAGGTTCGAGCCATCGTGGGCGAGCGTTCGCTGGAGAGCCATTGACAGGCTTCGGGTGTGTGCCGTTGAGTGCCTCGGGAGGGGGTGTGCGGCCATGGGGCTAGCACCAGCACGGCTGCACAAGCTGCAGGCATGGGACCCGTCGACCTCACTAGCACCGCGCTCTCTGGTGCCTACCTGGGTATTAGTGTGGTCTGGTCTGGGAGCAGCTGGCTGGGTGTTAATAGCAAAGCAAGCCCTGGGCAGCCCAGCCGCTGCCGCAACCGCTAATATTACCGCTACCGCGGCCACTCGAGAGCAGTCACCACCCAGACAGCATGACATGGGGCTCAGCCAGCTACGACGAGACACGGAGGTCCAGATCACGAATGCTTCGTCCACGTAGGTAGGCATTCACGGAGTCCACGACGTCTGTCGACCTAAGGCCCAGCTCAGCGCAGCAGCGTGTGTGCTGCGTCAGAGAATGTAGTTTCTGCATGACATCCAGGACTGACGTCGTTATGCCCGACATCGAATCGAATCAGCAAGAGTCATGGAACGTCCGGTGCGACTTGACTGGAGCGTCAGGGCGACACGGGGCATTTCATTAGCCAACTCGTATTTACACTGTTCGAGCTCTGATGACCATGACCTTTTTTTTCATATCACATTCATCGAGAGAGCAAGCAGGCGAATGCTGGCTCGGCCTCTTCGACCCATCCTGATAAATATAGAATCGCTGAATGAATGACGCGTAAACTGTTCGAGATGCGTGTTCCTTTTCTCGGCAATGACTGGAGTTAGAATCTTCACTCGTCTACCCAGAAGTCTTCTGACTCAACAACCGGTTTATTTAGGTGGTGTGCCAACTCTCTCAACGGCGAATGCCAATGCCCAGTGACCTGCTGCAACGCCCACATCCTGGAGTGCGCGTAATGAGTTTCAGTGAAAGGCATACGTGCCTTGGCATTTGGATCTATCGATGAGGTAGGCACGGTATCTATGTTTAAATATATTATCTGATTGATCGAATAGATGGGACCAAGATACATATGTGCATACATGACGGACGCAAAGTCTAGCCAAAGAGGCGCCTTCATTTCCACGAAATGAATAGGGAGGGACGACTCCTTTGATATTTCATGCATATACGCACGCCGCTGTCGCCGTGATCGCCAATTGTCCTCCAATGGTGCATATCGATCGTTCCGTCGCCCGGCTATAGTCTCCAGGCCATCATGCCATCTGATTCGGACGTTCTGGTTCGCTCTGGCACGCTCTCGGATGTCTGGTTGCCTCTACCGCTAGCGCAAGCGCCCCATATGGACCACCAGGCTCTCTACCTATTACTGGCGACATCTTCATTCGTCTCGCGGCCTCCCGCCTGACAGAGGTCGAGTAGTAGCGCCAATGGTCTAGTGGCCGCTGGTGGAGCAGCTGACTTCGCCCCGGGTGGCAACTGGATACGCCACGCCCGTCTCAACCGGTAAGGGAACTGGACATCTGGCAGCTCCTCAGCTTGGAATCAGGGACGATGTCTGAAGCTCTTCATTTACAGCGGCAGTGTTTCCATCAGGGACTTCAATGTCCTTGACTTATATGTCACGTATACTGGAAGCGAATCGTGCTCGTCTCTCGGCCCTGCAACACCACTGGAACGAGCCAAACACCGTCCACGATGTGCAGATGCCGTTGTCCATGATGTGGTATGCAGAATTATACATAAACAAGCTCCCCCATCTGACTGTGGCTGAATGCACTTGACATGGACGCGCCATGGCTTCGCCCGCCCAGGCCAGCAATTAAGACTGGGGACTCAGCCCAGGACCATCAACACATGTGGTCAAACTCCGTACATACTCTCAAAATCCCCCATCGTCGCCGGATAAGGACATCCAAAATTGTCACTTTGGACAATTGATGTGTCCTAAATCGACCTGGCGATTCCGTCACTTCTTCAGGCGGTCGGCAGACACAAATTGGCTGTCCAAAAACATGGTCTCAGAAGGACTCCCGCATCAATTCCGGGCAATATGGTAATAGGCACAGCGAGGCGACCTGAAAAGATTAACTCAGCCTCGTGATTGAACCAGATAGTCTCGGCATTGATGCTCATGTTCTTTATTTTGGGCTGCTTCGGCTTAGTGGCTCAAGTGACCACTTCCTAGCTCTTGAAGCAGCCCGTGATCAAGAGGATCAGAGGCTCCCCTCCATCACAGGAGCTGAATGATGGGCGTAGATTTCAATTAGCCGTCCTTCTAACTGAGACAATGCCCAGCTAAAATCGGCTCTATATTTGGTCAGACAGAGCAGAATCAGGCGCTTCTTTAAGCTGGCCGTTGCTATGACCTCTTGACACCTTGTGCTTGCTCGTGGCGCAAGCATGTATATCGCTTTATTGCTCTCGTATGTCTCTTGTTAAGTAATCGACGGCGGTTAACGAAGACGGCGGACCGAAAAGCCAAGGCAGCGTCAGTGGCTTATTTTTTCACGTACCCAACCGTAGAGAATGATAGAAATGATATCCTACCAACGAGAGAAATCTGACTGCTTCGAAATGGTTTCATCTTCATTGGTCTGAACAGAATATATCACAGACCCTCTTAGGCCCTTGCTTTCTGGTTCATTGGCGAAATGTGTCTGTGCTACTGCCAGCGTGAATCGGCCCCAATCCCAGGCGCCTATCAATCATGGGAAGCGCTTTGTTCATCTCCTCGCTCGTCTTCAGGTACCAATCAGGTATTTTCTCATTTCGTAATTTGAGCTATGTATCGAAGCCAGAGCCTGGTCCGATCCGAATTTCCTCCAATGTTGTCGTTTCGATGTTGGCAGTGAATGCAGAGAATATGTTTGAGCAATCGGACCGTCGTTGGTTGAGCAGTTTCATTCATCGGACAAAGTCGCCTTAGCAGCGTGTTGAGACGACCGGATGTTTCAACCCTGCGTGAGCGGTTGAGGATCCAGTCGTTGCACACTCGGCTTCTATTGGTTCCATAAGCTGCCTAAACTGAACCCCGTGGTTGCGAAGACCCCAATTCGGAAAAGGACCATCATGGTGGAAGGAAATCGCAGTCCTGCACTCCAAAGCACGGCACTTGAGGCTGCGCAACATGTATCTGGTCCGATTACTACGTACAGTTCTTGTCCAACCCTGTTTGAGCATGAACCCCAAATTGCGGATTGCACTTGGTGATTCAACTGTTGGCGGATGAGGTCGTCGAGCTTATCCGTGCAAAGTAGGAAGGTGCAGGGAATGCCATGTGCTTCGTTGGCGCCTGCTGGGAAAGACCAGGAACCGGCTCCTGCCTCTGCGTTTCTCCGGGATCCATCGTTGCCCATAGCTAAGGCCAGCCTCGTTGCTCTTTTTTCCCCGAGGCTAATATTTGCAGTTTGCTTTGGTCATAGCACACAATTTATTGAAATCTGTTTTTCGAATCGTTGCTATGTATCCTGCATCCCTCTGCGCTCCTTCGCGTTTCCTCTACCAAGCATTCGGCCGAAACCTGTCAAGACCGTACCATCTCGGCTAACTCTCCCTTTTGCCGAGTACAATCGCCTCTCGTCTCGACTGTGCAGTACTCTGGCCAGAATTTATCATTACGGCTTAAATCCATAGTCCTCCAAATGCCGCCCCATGAGGTCACTGGTCCCAGGAGAGCGGACCGACCCTGCAAGTTGCTGGGTTCCTGGTGCAACTTGGGCAGCAGAGAGCTGGTGAGGTACGTCTGGGGTCTGAAGACACCCCAAAACTCGGCAACCAACCAGGGCCCCAACCCTGTCCAACAGCTCTGTGTCCGAAGGCTTTTCTGGAGCTCTCTAGATGCCTCCCTTGGGCACTTGCGTCCGGGGTTAAAGTCCAGGAGGAGCAAGCTTTGCAAGGGTGTTTGCAGATGTGGGAGGTGGTCTTCAAAGCTTAGTATGCATGCATATGCAAAGTTGTTGCTCTCGCTAATTATGTACGAGCTACCAAGGTATATACCTCTCCTCAATTCGCTGCAATTTGCTCCTGACTTGTTCTTTGCCGGCCTTTACCTCATAATAATCTACACTCACCGGGAGTGGATAACTACAAGCTCCAGGTTCCTGACACTGGTCGAGCGAAGTTGATATCCTTGGGCGTTTTCCAACTATTATTGGGCACAGGTATGATATTGTCCACAGTATCATGATTTTAGCCTCGATTACTGGCGTGATAACAGAAACAGTGATCTATAATATGCTAATCTATTCTTATCCTATAGCGTTCCTCTCAACTGCGCTACCAACGGCGGCCAGCATCACTAGGGACTGGTAGCTCTTCCCTTGATCGTCAATATCCCCGTACGGAAACGCTCAACCCAATATACGGGCCTACCCCGACACAACGTACTTGAACAGGTTTCGAAGTACCTAGTCTCGAGAGTGCGCTAGGTTCGCGGAATGACATGAGGGTGCGACCAGGACATCAGACACAGTCGGGGAGGGACCACAGAGATCCTTGTTCAGTTGTCCACCCGTGCAGATTCCCCCAGAAAAATCACTGAGAGAAGAGACAACATGCAAACCCCGGCATTTTTTTCTCAAGCCGCCTCGCACACGATTCGTCCAACACCATATGCATCAATCGATAGCCAAGGGCAGAACCGTTTTGGTGGCCAAGTTAATTCCATCGTCCATTCTCCGGCACGGACGGGACTGGCTCCCGCCTTCCATCTGTACCACGATTGTTCATGAGCCACACCTAACAGACAAGCAATCCATGCAAGCGCCTTGTCGAGCCAATCTGGCATACGTAGTTGACAAGAATTACTGCAATAAAATGATGCTATAATGCTCGGTCGGTGAGGTCGGTGCTGTCTGCCATTGGGGAACGAGACAGAGCTACTTATGTATGAACATAGCCCCGTTTCTTGACCGGTACCTGATTCAGTAACGCGTCGTAAGACTTAAGCACGGCCTGCCGGCTTTATTTGAGGCCATTTGGCCAACATGGATTATTTTCTCTTATCTTTCGTCACACTGGACATCACCATGCTTGTCGCCAGATGGTACTCTTATCCTCCATTTCTTTGTTCCTTTGTGCCGTTCCGGTCTCGTCCACTGCGCTCGTGGCCTGCACATTGGCTCCAGTTTCAATTACGGTATGTTAATGGCTCCCGCCGTGCCTCGTCTTTTTCTCCCTTTTGGGGGGGTATTCGTTCGTCAAAATCCCGTTTGCTTACTTTTTTTTACGTTCACCGCTACTAGAGCAAACGTTCAAGTCAAACTGCTCGCGACAACGTGGCGCTTAGGGCTGCACCTGGTTTCCTAGCCCTGGCAAAACATCCTAGATATTATTGCCAACTCGGGATGCGTTCCGTTTCGCAAAGCCCACACCTCCGTCACCTCTCATCTTCTTTGAGCGTGGAGCGCCCTGTTTTCAGTAAAGTCGAGTCTATTGCGGCAGGGGTTCCACGCTTCGACGCACCAAGAGCTTGCCGAAAGTCGATCGCGATAGGTTGCCGTGAGACTTTGCTGGGCCAAACAATGGCATTTCGATTATTCTCAACCGACCTGGAGGCAACGTGGATCGAGTCAAAGGTCTCGGATGGATAGGTGTGAGTCGCTTGGGCTCAGTTGTTGTGCAAGCAAATGGTAGCGTGACAAATTCCTGGGCCCAACGATACCAACATCTCCCAGCCTCCATATTTTCGAATCCTCTGCCGATGGAAGTTTTCTCATACGTGAGATCATCGAAATCTCACTGATTTGAAGTGGAAGGCAACGGTGAAAGGTTCATGTCCTGTTCAGGAAGCTGCTACAGCCTGCTGGGGCCAATGGCTTCTGTGGCTGCATGGCACGGCATCTGGTGTTATTATACCATGGCACAACAAGATCCAGTGGTCAGGCAGATTCTTAGTCCAGAATACACTTTACTTTGACGCAGATGTTCGATTGAAGTCGCGTACACGCAGCTTATACTAGAAAACCCGCGATATCGAGCCCATCGGAGCAAAACGTTTCGCGCGTGGCCCGTTCGACCGTGAACCCGTTCGACTGCGGGATTGGTTGTTTGCGACGCTGCACATGGAGTACATTGAATTCACAAACATGGTCATATTCCGATCAAGTTCCGCCTTAGGTGGATGAATCTCTCCGTTGTTTCTATCTTTCCGGACCTTGGATTGGCGCGATAGGCTGCTAGTGTCCTCCGCATCGTGACCGCAGTAGCAAATTGTTAATACCATAGTGCCGAATGCTCCGGGTGCTCACTGTTTTACGCTGCACGGTTCTGATATTTCATGCTTCATGCTATCTTCGGGGCCACAATGTGTCAATGTTGCTAGCATACGGAGGTGTATCGAGCGATTATCGGCTGGAGATGTAACAATGCAGGGCCCTGCATCCAACGTCTGGTGTCACTAGGCAAACCGGTCAGCGCGGTTGCAGCCACTCGCATTGCCCTACAAAAGTGTAGGGCGCGAGCATTCAAACGACATCTTTTGCATTCGACAACGCATTGTCCGCTATTCCGATATAAAACAGCATCGCGGTTGCTATATGCGTTGCATCCCGCCAAATCGGGTGACCAGGCGCAGATTTCACGCTGCCACTATTTGTACACATGGTCGAGTCATGTACCCAAATCTGCTGTCTTGCCACGCCACTGCACATTTAGCATAGTAATGTCTTTCGTTGCCCGATGTTTTATGGCTTTAGGTCTGCGGCTGGACAGAAATCCTGTTTGGTGATGGATTCACGGGTGGACACCGTCCGGAGGGCAACGGTCGGTCCCAACGTCATAGCATCTTCCATCAATACGTTGCTGAGGGATGTAGTCAGCTTCATAATCGCCACCTCGTGTGCAGGTTGCCTGTTGTCAAGTCGGCATAGTCGGCATAGTCGGAAACAGTCAAGATGGATGGATGCATTTCTTTCTGTGCCAAGGCAGTGGGTCTCGGGACGGCGGTTTGTTCCGCCACAGCCAATACCTGGTATGTCTATCGATTTTACTATCCAGGCCAAGGCGAGCCAATGGAGATGCTGCACCGGGCATCCTCACATGTGATGGCTACAGCACCAGTTAGGGTTACTCTTTGGCTGCATCTGTCTGTACGAATGAGTGTCAGCGGGAGTGGTGTGGCTGATGCCTCTGGCCTATCTTGAGTCTTCGTTCTGATCTTGGACAGGCACCTTGAAAGTGCGGCTGCAGCACCCATGGATGCGAGATTTCGCGGATTGTCTGGCAATGCCATTGTCCTGTTGGGGAAAGGGAGACAACATGGCGGAATCCGGATGATGACGATTTCCCCCGGAAACTAAGTTTGACTGATCAGAGACACGAGAAGCTTATGCGATCATTTCTGACATCTCGCATCATGCAGCAGAAGCAGAGCCTCCTGTCTCAAAGCCGGGGAGACATTGCGGTCCGCGAGACTCACGGAAAGCGACCTTTTCCCTCCCTCTTCAGGCAGAGTGCTGTGAATGGTTTCGCTTCGCACCCTTGAGTTGCATTCAGCCCCTGCCATTGTAAGGCTGAAACCGCATTGGTATGTACAGAAGTAAGTGATGCACGCTTGCATAGTTGCTCGAGCCATCAAGTGTTCTGCACGGGAACATGATGACAGTCCAACTACACTTATACTCATAACGGCCGATATCCATGACGCAGCCGTGTAGTCTGTTCTCTCCGCAATCCTGCGAAATAGCATAATTTGCGTACTTACTGATTATGTCAGAACATCAAACGTCGGTACAAAACTCCGCATCTGTTTCGGCGGGTGACGCCAGCCACAGGAGGAGGAAAGAGATAGGAGGAATTGGGGCCGAAGCTGCAAATCCTGGACAAATCAGTCTGCCGCCACGACAACAACAGCTGTGACGCGGACGAGCCATGATGTCTCTGTGACACAATTCTTTGATAGGAATGTATCCGGTTTGCGAATTAAAATCATTCAGCTACTTACAGCTATTGACGTGTCGCTCGCACAGGGATATGACATGCTTTTATTATGCGCAACAGCTCATCAACCTGCCAACCCAAAGAGATGGAAGAAAACTCTTCCGTTATCTGCCATTGTCAGGGGCGTCATATCTTATGAGGGTACATCAGCTGAATTTGCAGAACTTGCTGCAACTGTGAGAAGCCCACAGCCCCCGTAGCTAGGTGCACTCGAAATTTCCGATAGATAACTGAACTAACGAAACGGTTCAGGCTGGATATTTTTCGAGTTGGTGATCGTCAATCAAGTTCTTGCACTCTGCTCCGGTTTGCGCGGTAGAAGCCTTTCAAGCGTGAAGTAGTTACACGTAAGTTCTTACGGTGTCCCACTCCACAAAGAGAGCATATGGCTCTACCACCCCTGTGACAATCTATAACAGTTTTTTCAGGAGCTTCTGATGGAAAACCTTGTCTTCGCTAGTCAATTTTCTGATTGATCGACGAAAGTTTGTTATATTGATGATTGTCAGTGGCATTGTTCTCTTTCCCAAACTGCGTTTCTCACCACCTCCGTCCTTATTCCTCCTCATGTCTCTTTTCCTACTTTTTGTCCTCGTCCGCTACTGCGTATGGTTCTGCACATGACCCTCTGCAGACCGAAGAAAGAGTGCGTCACTCATGTGGGAGCTTACAGACTCCCGTCGACTTATCATGCAATAATTACCCTTGTTCAATCCCTGCTTTCGGGAACCCATGGCCTCTAGACACACATTACGTGCATTTTGAACAAGCCGAAAAACTCAAGTCATGCATTTCTTTTCTGAGATCGATGTGGCAAAAGAAATCATGCTCTTCCGCTCCATGTCATACCTGATTTTCCGATCATGTACATGATACCCTGCTACTACTTGTGCCAACTCCGCCGAGCAGGCGGACTGACAAGAAACCGCATGGTATGCAATTTCTCTGCAGTTGACTGATGTCTACTCCGTCGAGCTGGATAGGCTCATTTACTTCCTGTCAAAGACAAACGCTTCCCAAGGCAGTCGGTTTTCCATATGAGTCTTGCATAGCATTTGAGAGGCACGTAACCGCTTGGTATCTCGTCCTTGAACACGTGTAGACAGCTCAATATTCATGGCGATACGGAAACCTATCAAAAACAGTTATAACATCGGCAGGTAGGTAAGGTAGGTTGTGAGTACAGCAGACTTGCGTGTGAGACACTCGTCACGTTACCGGGACCAAGGTTTACAATGCACTAGATACAAGAGATGCATTGCATGCGGTGCGACGTCCGCGATTGTAGACAAGATGGTAAAGACAAGATTCGTGGTTTGGGTGGCACAGGGTATGAATCGGTCTGAACAAGGAAGTTGCTCGTATTTGGCACCGATGCGTGTTATGAGTCAAGACGATGGATGTGAGGGAGGGCCTGCGTGGCAGCCTCTACCTCGCATGAGGTGTTGCGTCTTATTTCGCTTGGCTCTGCCTTTTGGGCGTCAAAAGGATTAGGTACGCTTTGAGTTGGATGCTTCAGGTATCCAGCCAGGTACCGATCCAGGAGCAGATAAGCATTTGCCGTAGAGATCTTGCTGAAACACCAGAGGCAGATGACGAGAAACGATCGGACAGCACGGATAGGAGGCATGTGACTGCGAATCCGGGTCGCATATTCTACCCGACGATCCCTGATCACATGTTGGCGGCGGTGATGGGTGTTGTTACAGGACAGCATGAGTGCATTCTGCTGTTCCCACGACGACGGGCTTCCTGGAGGAGCCCAGGGGGGGCTTGGATCTGGCGCCCGCCTGTATGTCTGTCTGTCTGTATGTATGTACGCATGTATGCATGTCGGTCCGTGAGAAAAGTCGGGTATCACGTACAATTCAAGGCCTGCAATGCCACACACACGTTGTGCTTACAGACATGCATACACACAAATACACACACATGCCAACTCCATCGACGCAAAGGAAAGGAAAAGGAAGAAGAGCCCAAGTACAAGGAACCCCGGCTCATCGACAGGAGGGCCCCCACTCCCGGAATGCCGACCCGGGGTAGTACTGTTTCTCCAAAGACATCGATTGAGTTTGGTCTTCTTTTTTTTTTTCTTTATTAGTCGTTCTTTGCACGCAGCGCTGTTGGCCCAATAGCGTCGAGAAGTTCTCGGTTAAATAATGTGATGACCCGAGTCCGCCAGCTCCATCCTCATGCAGTAGCTTCGTGAAAGCGGTCTACTACAACTAACAAAGTATTGATTCATGTACTATACTTACCTCATTTCCAATGGTTGGTTGGTTGGTTGATTTTCCAATTTCGATATGTACCTTCTGTACAAAGTACACCACCTTTTTTGTAGGTACAGTAACTTTTGTCCCGTTCCCCCCTCGTACAAGCGAAATAGGTGCGAGAAACCAACCAATTGCTAAATATAACATTTCATCACAAAAAGAAATCTGCACATTCACGTTCTAGATTTTTCCCAAGACGAACCGCGCGAAGAAAGAAAAGCACGGTGCGCGCGGCGCACACGCTTTACGCTTCTTTTTTACCGTTCGTTGCACCCCTTGCTGGGTTTTTGTTTCTCACCGCCTCGGCGTGATAGATTTGTTGGATTGGCATATGGTAATTTCCTTTTTTAGCCGAGTCATGATTAGTATTGAGTGTTTGAATACAGTGGCCTTTTTCTGTGGTGATTTCGTATTAAATGTAATGTGTCAAGTTTTCTGTTTGCTGGACGGCTGTTCAATGTCCATGGCTTGTAAATTGCTGTCTAATAAAAGTTGCCCTTGACACCGATATTTTACTTCCGGCAGGGGGTGCGAAACTCCGACGGAACGGAAGGGGGGGCGGCCAAGTTTGGGGGTTTCTGGAGGGATCGTCAAAGTCGGTGAGCGGGATGGTACGTTGGGGGTGTTAGTGACCGCCAGGAAATTTCGAAGGGGAAACATGGGATTGGGAAGGGATGTGGTAAGGTATCCTTGTTGGTAGAGTCTGAGGGTAGTTTTGGTGGAAGGACCTGTTCTGTTGTTCTAGTGGGAGTTATGGACGGGCCGGTCCTGGTGTATATGGGATGGGATATGTGCCTAGGGTAGACCGGGACGGGCCGTGATGGTGCGCGTTTGGTGTTGTGAATGGTTTTGGAAAATGATGGACATTATGGTTAAAGATGATCTTGTCGAGGCTGAATTTGACGTCATTGGAGTAATTGTGGTCAGGTTGGGATTTGGCGCGTTGGATCTGATGGCGATCTTGGAGATGTCGGAATGCAACGACAATATACCTGGCACAAGTGATCAACAAGCAACGTAGATGGAGTGGGTGTGGAGAGACCCTGAAGGACATGATATTACAACGGCTTTAAGCTTGTGACGATTTCGTTTGCCACTGCTAATGGAACAGTTCCGTTCATGAGTCCAGGCATTCGGTATCAATGTTGCGGGATAGACTTGAGAGGTGGACGGCCCGATACCATGCCATGCTATGGGCACGAACTCGCCCAAGACGAGAACAGTTATTTCAGTCCTTTATTAGAGGAAATAGACGATATTCAAACGAAAGTTGGCGCTCGAACTTAATGACAGAACATGTAATGGATGGTCGCATCATTTGAAGGTGGGCTCTGGAAACGCAAATGTAGAGGGTAGCCCGCCCAAAACTTCTATGATTTGACGACTCAAACGATATCACAGTTGCAGATGGATTGTCAGCCAGTGGGAAGAGGAACAAAACTTCACACTTGACACCAATGCGGCGAAGTGTATGTTGTAAACGTGTATCTGGCTTCAACTAGACGACAAGATTCCATCGCTTTCCATTCATAGCATTGTAACATTCTCAGTAGAACTAACTAGCAACTAGATATGAGACAGAGTGCCGATGATCAACAATCGAATCTCCAGATACGTGCAAGAGATGCCACAGATAAAGAAGGATGGTTCCCAGCCAGACTGCAACCTGAGCGGGTGAAAGTGGGCAACATTCCGAGATAACCAATTAGCTATTGCAAATCAACTGATCGAAAAGCGAATATGTGACTCTACATAGTTTCAACCTCTCATTCAGTGGAAGAGTCTCGTAGAAAGGGAACAATGCGAGTTTTTGGGGTCTTCCGCTCGGTTGTCGATTGCGGTAATCTAAAACCTTCCAGGCAGAACTGCTCTGCTTCAGTGACTCCAATTCGTGCTTTGTAACTAACTATATCTTTTGCATGAATTGCCAAGATACCTTTAGGTGAATGTGTTGAAAGCTGGATTTTACACAAAGAATGTCGTGACGATGTCAACAATCAGTTTTTGTACAGGGTAGGCTGGCAGCTCCAAGTAATAATAGCCAGGCTGGGCAGTTCAAGCAACCCCGGATTGGCAGTCAATAGCGGCCCCAGCCCGCCAGAGCGACCCGCCAAGCTCTCCGCCCGCCGCGCCGCCCAGAACGGCCTGGGGTCCCTCGCGCTCCAGCAGCAGCCAACTTTGACCTCCAGCCTCAGCCTCAGCCTCGCATCAATCCAATCCAATCCAATTCCGCAAAGTCCCAATCCGCCACCATCCAGCCCGCCAGCTCGTCGACATTGACTAGGACAAGACGCCAAGTGATCAACTCTGCTGCGATCCTACAAGTCACAATAGCAACACTTCATCACAATCTGCATTCCTCTTTCGCCACGCGCACGCCCAATTCCACCCCAATCTAGACCTTAACGCTATAGCTTCCCAAGCTTCACGACTCCAAAGCATATCGAGTGACACCATCTTCATACAACACCAGGTCGCCTTCCAGCTTCAACAACGCCTACCGGACCCTCACCCACGAGTCAATACCAATATATAGCGATCATATATACCAAACCGGCGCAACATAACACCGTTGCTGCCAAAATTCACCAAAATCACCATCCTAGAAAAAGACAACCCAAAAACGACATCATGTCGCAACAACCCTCAACACCAGTCAAAGTCCCCTCCTCCGCCGCCAACAACACCCCCGCAACCCTCGATCCCGACCTGCGCTCTCAAATAAACACCCTCCTCCTCCGCGACGGCCACGTCACAAAGTTTGTGTTCTCCTCCATGTCCACCTACAACAAACCGAAACCCATCAAACACTAACATGAACTCTCACAGAATCCAAGACGCCCTTCTCCACGCCCTCAACTCCAACTCCTCAAACTGGCCAACCCTAATCCAGTCCCACGCCCTATCGCTCCTCCGCTCCGGCGAAATAACCACATACCCAGCCCTCCTGCGGCGCATCATCGAAGACGTCCGCGAGGCGTCCTCGCACGGTAAACCGAACGGTGACACGCCCAAGAAAGTAAACGGGACGCCGGAGAAGCCCAATCTTGCTGTGCCGGAAGCTGTTATAGAGGAGGCGCTGCGCGTGACGAGGGAGAGCTTAGAAGCTGTTTGTGAGATTGATGGGGAGGCGGGTAGTTGACTACTGAGAAAGTCTTGATACGGACATAAAACAGGATCATGGCACGGAACTAAACCATGAGTGTAAAACGCTTGCAAATTTCGACGTTATGGTGGAACACGTCTCCAGATGGCTTTCAATGGCGGAACGAGGAGGAAATGGGGGACAGAAGCGTGGCTGTCACATCAGGTGTGAATGCCCACACACACTATTTTTTTATTATTCATCTTTTGATTTATCATGCTTGGGACAATACCGCACACGAATAGTGGGGGGGGGGGGGGGGGGGGG
>AFRD01000232.1:0-52568 GCA_000222875.2 Periglandula ipomoeae IasaF13
TGGAATCTGAAAAGAGGGGAATAACAGCTTTAATATCTTAGTTAGCCACGCGATTTTGTACTCGTCGTTGGTTACCGTTGTTCGACGAGGCAAGCATCATGTGAGAACATATAAGTTGCGTTATGCTGAGAACTGCTGCGACCGTTGTTCTCACTGCTTTGGCGGAACAGCTTTGTCTTTGGGCAATCGTGCTTGCAGGCACACAGTTGTTTGGCCTGAGAAACAGTTGCGAAAAGAAAAACGGTCTCATAAAGATCGCGGGGCTGTTTCCATGTGGCTGACCAAACTGCCAGATCTGGGCGCTGCGCCTCGCGGTTCTTTGTCCAAAGGTATGTAAGCTCATCCAGAATCTCACAGCGAGGAAGGCAGGCGCAGCTGAATAATGGAAGATGATGGGAACGGGAAATGTGGCCTTGCGTATGAGCAAGCACGTTAAAGGACGTACATCATTCATGTTCACTGAAAGTGGAGCGCACAACGAGGGGCGTGCAAGCGAAGTCCAAATTGTCCGAACACGGTCCCAAAGCTGAACATGCGGTCGGTGCGGTACGCAACAGTTCAAGTCAATGCCATCCCACAAGGCAACGAGCAAGGTACTGACTGAACAGTGCGGCCTAGACCCACATTATCAACTCCCCCGCCAATCACAGCACTTGTTTCGTTGCGACTGTTGGCTTTGTCTAACGAAAGGGTGAGGGATTCAAACTATTTGACGCAATGCAGTCTTTTCAGGTTCACGAGAAATTCCTTTGCGGCCTGCAACTTGGTCCAACGCCGCGAGAACAAGTATAGCTGTCGAAGGGGCAGCCATCCACCACGACAACTTCCGATACTAGTTGTTCCTCCAGATCAAGCCATGGCGGAAACTGCATCTTCCGTCAGCAGTTTGACCGGCTTTCGGTTTCAAGAAGCAGAACTATGCTTTACGGACGAGACACACTACTACATTATCAGTCATGCGAAGATGGCTACAATGACCGAAAAGCCGCCAAAGCACCAGGAAGATGTGGAAGTTTATTTCAAGAAGCACGCCGACAAAATCGTTGAGAAACAACCGTACACTACGTACAAAGTGGCGAATGCAACGTGAATATGCGTCCGACCGATCGAACTACCCGCTTGCCCACGAGACGAAGGTTGGCAGGGTGATCAGAACAGGGCAGTGGTTCGAGAATCATTTCTCCTGAATCGGACGGATCAAGGATCTCACTCGTCTTATGAAATAAGGCGTCTGGAGCGGCTGTGCTTGTGGGGTGAAAACGATAATCATACAGCATCTCAGTCAGCGGTGTTACATACAAGATCTTTCCCTTTTTTCTTTTCCCCGAACGTCCCTGCCAAAGATCTAAATGTTCTTTCAGAATGATATCGATGAAAAAAAAAGAGACCCAAATGCAAAAAGACTTTAGGATCGACTCCTGCAGGTGGTTTTTTAGCCTCCGAGTACCACGACCAAGTCAGAGACGTCATATTCCCGGGTCATTCCACTACGCACGAAACTCGCGGTAGGAACCCTCGCTGCCGTCCGCCCCGAACCCAACGTTCTCACGGTCACCATCAAATGCGGGAGATACACCGTCTGGAGCTGGGGTGCCTTCTTTGCCGCCAACTTCATCGGACGGGCGATCGCGGGCAGTTTGAGCAAAGATATCGCCGTCATCAACCCGACCACACCCATTGTCGCTGTCTGAAAAGACGCATTTGCCGTTGTAGCATATGAGGCTGTTCATATCACCCTGGCACATGCCAGGAAGGAAGCAAGCGTTGTCGTTGGCGGTGATCCAGCATGACTTGAGGAAAACATCAGTGGCGGTATCCCCTGAGTCTTTGGAACTACTTACAGAGCTTTGCTGGCATGGTTTGCAATGATTCTGGGCGGCTGTCGCGCATGGCTTGCGCGTAGGACCATTTGACGGAAGCACGACGCCTGCTGCAGCCAACTTGACAGCTACAAGTACAGAGAGAAGGTTGAGGGTCTTCATTGTGGTTTTCGAAGGATTGTTAGTACAGAGAAGCAGAGTGAAGTTTTGACACTGCAGAGTGCGAGGCTGAAAATGAGGGCGTGGCGGGAGCAGACTCTTGTCGTGGAACCGACCGAAGAGGTGCATTGCATGCTTTTATATCATGTCTCGGGAGTAAACTGATGCCGGGATGCAAAGTGAAGAGACCTTTTCCTCAGCGCGCTATTTTGAGTTTCATCCTTTTATTTCCCATAATGACTTGAGAGCAGATCTGGAGTCGAGTTGGAGGCGCCGGATGGAGCTGTTTGAGAAACGCAGAGCAGGCGTGTTTAACCCAAACTAGGAAGCGTCAATCTTTGGCCGCCGTTTCTGCACAATATATGCTATATCATGCAGTTCAGTTACTTGCTCGCTGTGTCCGCATGAAAATGTCGGTTGCTGTATACGCGACGACGGGCAGATGCATAATTCTAGTATGCTCGGTCAGCCATGAGTCATACGTGCCGTTGATTGAATGAAGTCGCGAGTTCGTGAAACTTGACAGATAAAATTTGCGTCCAGGTTTCGTTCCTCAAGTGCCGGGCGCATGATTGTGACGTGCTTCTTTGCGCTTACATTCCTAGTTGGTCAAAGTGCTGAAACGAGATCAACATAGAAGCCACTGAATAGTGCGCTTCGATCTCGCGCTAGAAGTAATGGCAGGGCCAAGGAAATTAAGGATCTATCCGAGCAAGTGTGCGCAACCGATGGTCGATGTCGAACAAACCTTTTCCAAAGGGCGCGAATGTCATTTCCGTAACAGGAAATTCCCGGCGCGCTTGACAACCTTCAATGTCGCTACAACAAGCATCACCCCTGCTTTACACATGGGCATCGTCCGTGACTCAATCCGGAATTTTGGTTTCACTCCACTTGTCTCTGCATCCACGCGTACAATGATGGGCTGTTTCGAGCGACGGAAGACGATGCGAAGAGCCGACATATGACGACGGTCGAGTGAGAAACGGAATCCGCTACATCACAGCATCATCACGCACAAGTACATTGACAGAGACGATTATAAACCTTGTGCATCAATTGAGAGATAGATCATTGGTCTTGCAGCACTCGGAAGCCGTCATACACACCAGTTCCGGAATCCATTCAATTTCAATTCAATCATCCACAGACAGGAAGTGGCCCTCAATATCGTCCAAGCGCCCCAAAGTCTGATCCTCGTCATCAATATATTCATAATGGGGAATCGGTGGGTCCTATTCATGTCAATCGTCGTCCCGAATATCGTACCGATTGAACTGCCTTAGGTTTGGAGCTCACCATGTACCGATGTGCTTTCAGGGATTGGTGGAGGTCGAGGGATGGACGGTGAGGCGGCTGCTGCAGTCATGAGCATCGCCATAAGCGCTGTGATGATAACAGACTTCATCGTTGATTGAGGATCAAATTTTCTTGCCGGCACAATATTGGACACACACACAAGCTTTGGAGGAACTCGATTGCGGGAACGGTATCAAGAAATTTGACCATGTATGCAAGGGTTCAGGGGTGCGAATGCCCTTCTCGATTTAAATAATTTGTCGAGAATGATGTGCAGCGCATCAAGCAAAGATTTTTTTCAACATGCCGAAGCGGAGAATTTGTTTCGGCTCAAAGCGCCCAGGAATGCAAGACGGTTCGAGGAGCAGGGAGTTTCGCGGGCGAGGAATGCTCGAATATGGAAGCAAAGACAGCCCTATTTACGAGTTAATGCAGTCTTTTCTGAAGCCAATTGAGCTCAAATTATTGAGACATTCCGATGACGAACAAACGACTCTACTGTAGTGCAAATACTCTGAAGTATTTTAGGTGCTGCGGCGCCCGCGGCACACTACATGCTCGGAAGCAAAGACATCGCTCACAATTGGGATCGAGGCCAATTGAATTCACTCTAGCTACAATCGCACGTGCACATGCGTGACTGAAAATGATACCCACAGCGACCGCGTCTTCTTTGCGTTGCATCTCATCTTTTCTCGTCATGGGACAATTGGGCGGTCGCTCGAAATTGTTGATTAAGATGGGAGACACCGTAGCCAAGTATATTGTCACACTCGTCATGGGTCTTTCTACCGACGACTTAGAGGCACATTACGCATGGGTCGACGATTTGATACAACAAAAGCGAATTTCGGGGGATGAGAACCAGTACGTAGCGGAAAGGTACAAGATTGGGAGCGTATGTGGCTACGTAGGATTATTCGATGAACAGACAATGGATGATGTCAGGAATCATCCTGCTGTAAGTCTCTTGTTGTAGGTCACCTCCAAAGAGTCTAGATACTGATTTTTCCCAGGTCGCGAGCGTTGAGTCCGATCGGGTCGGAAGGTGTGTGCCATTTCCCGTCATTACAATTATTTTACCTCTTCCATCCAGAAGCTGTAGACTCCATGTTGACAAGCCCAGCTTCAATGTTTAAAGGGTGAAGGATTCCTCAGCGGCCGATAAGAGTTGCCTACTTTGGTGTACACTAGTTTAGATGCAATGGCATCGCCTCGCTGTCGAGAGGCTAGGAAGTACGGGTACTGGTATTTTCTTCGATAGCGAGAGTAAGAAATCTGCTTACATAGTGATATCAGGAACTATGATGCTCTGCATTCTCACCGCCGCAGTATTCCAGTGTGAGCAGACGATGGACATCACGGCATAGATTGAGGTAGTAATGATCAGCGACGCTCACCCATCCGGATTGTGCGATTGAACATACAAGGTATCCAACTCATCCAGAAAGCGCCAAAAATGTGTTCCTCGGAAGAAGACGGGATTTCTTGTCCCGTTAGTTCTCCGTAGTTCATGCTTGTGCACATCCGCCTCATATTCTCCGATTGGCCGTGGTTGTCCACTGGGCCTAGATTGCACAACCCCTATCCCGCAAGGATGCGTCTGGGAACTGAGTATGACTTAACAAGACAAATGCTAAGCGTTTCCCTTCACGCAAACGCTTTGACTCCATTGGATTGTAGAGACTAGACACAAGGGTTAGTTGGTGTCTTTCTATGCAGAAATTGCTCTCCTTGCTTCCCAACGCTTGCTTGTCGCTAGGCTCGTCAGCGGGCCATTTGCTCTCTTCCACAGAAATGAAACAACATTACTGCCTTCACGCTAGCCCTTAGTACTTTATGCTGCCTGAGAAAACGTCTGATAGACATATTCTAGCTGCATTTCGGCCTCGATCTGTCTGCTGGGACACTACCTTGTGTCAGCCTCCCTGGGATCTCCATCACGCCAGACTCAGCATAGAATGAGACAGTCCATGTATCCATGGAAGTCATCAACATGCGTGCGCAACGTCTCTTAGAGACAAATTCATCAAACATATCCATCCGTCGTGCGGGTTATCTCTCGTATTGGCTGAATGAGACATGTTTACCGGCAAAGTTGTGTGACTTAGCCGTTGAATCAATTCTCCGTGGGATACGACCTCATGTCTCAACCAATTCTGCACCAAGAAAACTAGACTGCAACTGTCGTATGTGGCAAGCACAGAAAGAGCTGGTTTATCTTCCAATCACCAGTCACTCCAATTGAAGGCTGCCATCGGATGTTATATGCATTCGTCGGAAGAAGTGAGGTGATCTTCATAAAGTCGCAGCATTCCAATTCTACACTTCTTCCCGCTTTCGACTATCATGGCCACGAAATATAACACGAAGCGTTATCCGCTATACAAGACGATGTTTATAGACGACCCATCCAGACATAGTCCAGTGCCTCGATGGTATTCACGATGGTGGCAATTCTGAAGCAAGCAATTTGGCTTGGCGCCGTATGCGTCTCTCTCGTGCTTGCTCAAACTGATTATCCTCTTGCCATTCCAGACAAATATATCGTCACTCTGAAAGATGGGCTATCTGCCGAAGAGGTCAAATCCCACACCGACTGGCTATCGCAGATTCACACGCGCGCTGTAAACAGCAGCGGCGGGCAATTTGCAATCATCAAAAAGAGATGGGACGTAGGCAGTCTGCATGGCTACGCTGCCGTCCTTGATAGGGCATCTCTGGCTCAAGTTCAGACGCGTCCAGAGGTATACCTTTTGTTGCGCTTTTACCCAAGTTTCATTCACAGAGCTAGCCTGCTCACCTGCTGCATAGGTCGCGCACGTTCAATCGGATCACATGGTCAATTTCACCAGCTTCTTCGTCCAACAGCAATCTCCGTATAACCTGGCTACTTTGTCACATCGCGCTCCATATCAGGGGGGTTATGCCTTTGACGCCAGCGCCGGTCAAGGCGGCTATGCATATGTGCTTGATAGTGGCATTCTCGTTGAACACGACGAGTTTGAAGGTCGAGCCTACAGGGGCTACAAGGCTGGTGCTGGCCCCTTTGAGGATCTTTTGGGACATGGCACTCACGTTGCAAGTATCATCGGAGGAAAAACCTTTGGCGTAGCTAAGCGATCCATCATGGTCGATGTCAATGTCGCCGACAGCGATCACGGGAATGTTCTGACGGCTGCTGCAGTCATTGATGGCTTACACTGGACTCTGCAAGATATTGTCAACAAAGGAATCGCGCGCCGATCTGTCATAAACATGTCTCTCCGTAAGTTTTCTCTGCTATCCTTGAAGATATGAACACCGTAAACTGTATTCGGTGGACTCGGGCTGACTTGTGCGGGTGGAAAAGAGGTCGAAGCGGTCGTCCAGTTGCTGGACAGAATGGTTGACGAAGCATACAATCTCGGTGTCCTCACAATTTGTGCTTCGGGCAACGGCGCCGTTGTAGCCGGCCAACCGTCACCCATGTCGGCCTCGAAAGCTTTCAATGTTGGCTCAGTTGATCGAAATTGGGTTACAGCTAGAAGCTCCAACTATGGCCCTCGAGTTGCTATCCTTGCCCCGGGAGTGGACATCCCCGGCGCTTGGATCGGGTCGCGA
The DNA here is from genome assembly GCA_000222875.2 of Periglandula ipomoeae IasaF13. Lineage (NCBI taxonomy): Eukaryota > Fungi > Ascomycota > Sordariomycetes > Hypocreales > Clavicipitaceae > Periglandula > Periglandula ipomoeae. Next base: position 6,882 of record AFRD01000232.1, read on the forward strand.
CAAGACGTTCGCGTTGTCTCTGGGACGTCGCAGGCAGCGCCTCATGTCGCCGGGTTGGCTTTGTATCTGGCCGTTCTGGAGAAGATAAACGATCCTGGTGCATTGGCCCGTCGTATGTTGCAATTGGGTACGAAGGGACAGGTTCGCAACCCCAGACCCGGCGATCCCAACATTGTTGCTTTTAACGGTGTTGCGTGAGCAGGGCGGCGGGCGATCTATAGGGGTGGCCATGCCTGGGCTTTTGGCTGCAATCCGAATGGAACAAGTGTCAGACTATGTGGCTGTCAAACGTGGAGTCCTCTCTTTAAAGAACTTTTCATGAGAAATAATTATGTATTACTGCCAAATCGTCGTCGTAAGGTTACTTTCGTTGCTCGGCGATCGCATAGAAGGAACACAGACACTTGCAAAGGCCAGGATACCGTTGATTTCTTTTGTTGGTGTAAAGTGGCTAGACCCAACATGTACCAAGTATTCGCCACAACATCCAGGTACAAAGCCTGGAGAGATCTCCTTGCACAAACAGAACCTCTTTAACCTCTGGTCAGGATGCAGCGTGTCAGGCTATTGTCCCTTCTCTGCACGCAATCGATTCAGCCTACAAGCCTGAAGAAAGGACTCCTTATTTACTACATGAAGAATTGAAATAATACGAGAACCGAAAATAAATTCTCGTGCAGGCGGCCAGTATTCTACCTCAAACGGGCGACTTCCGCTCCATCTCTGTCATGTTCGCGACCAACGCGGCTACTGCAGCTTCCCATCTTTATCTGCTTCATCCATACACTTGCGCCCATTCTCCTTGGCGAGACAAGATTCTTACTCCTTGTCGTCAACTGTAATCTTCACATTGTGCTTCTTCAGGATGGGTTCCTCAATGCGCTTATAGAATGACTCTGCGTCAGGGCCTTTCTTAGTCGTAGCCAGCGTGGTCTCCTTCTCAGCAAACTCGGCCCATTCCGTGGAAATGGCGTTCCAGGCTTCGACCCAGTCCTTGGGATTGCCGCCCTTGATTTCACAAAACTCTTTCTTGTCGACGCAGTACTTCTGGAGGGTATCTTTGTATCTGCGAAGGGTTAGATATAGTTTCAAGAGCATTGAATCGCTCGCCAACACGGTTGTGGTCACATGACAGGGTGGAACGAACGGATGCGGTTCAGGTGGAGAGCAAGCATCACGTACGTATTCTTGTGTTTCTTATCATCCACAATAGCTTTAAAGATGGTTGTTTCAACCGTCTGAAGCTTTTTGCCTTTGGCAACTTGGAAGGCTTTGGGGGCGCCGATGCCAGAGTGCATCATCGTCTTCGTCTTGTCAGGACCGAAAGCCTTGATGGCAGCAGCAGCATGCTTCACAAAGTCCTTGGGAAGAGCGCGAGCGACAATGCTGTTTTCATTGTCGCGTTCCACCTCAATGAGAGGAGCAGGGTTAGGAAGAGCATTGACAGTTGCACTGGCCGCAAGGGCTACAGCGGTGATCAACTTAGAGAAGAGCATCTTCAAAAATGTAAATCTTCGTGAAAGGAGCGAAGGCTTTATGTGATGATGCTGAGGAGATATGTATCAACTTGCTGCTGGATATGGTTGATGATCAGATCTTGGAAAAGTCGGGTATCGAACATTTTATATAGAGCTGGGCGAAAAGAAACGCCGAGTTTCAACATGCCCTTCCATCTTGTTACAAGAACATCTATACCACGCAATTGATCACACTTCTACGAGATACAAGGCTAAATTTTGGCGATGATGTCTGTCAAGTTCATTGCGTAATACGCTGCTCTTCACCACATTCATACAATACCGACGATGCAAGTCAGCGAATGGAACCTCGTAAACGCAAGCATTGCCGCACGTCTGAGTTGATTGTCTTTGCTTCCGTTGGTCAGGAACAAATGTAAGACACGGCTCGGCCAAGATCCGGTGGAACAAGCCTTCCGGGTACTTCCCTCCTCGGTTGATGAGAGATGACGCTGCAGGACGAGAAGGAACTTTCGCATTTCGGTGGCATTGGCGATCGTCAGATCCACAATATATGCATGTTGGTTGTTCATGGCTAAGAAGCTCAGTGTCCGAACTCCGTGCCGGTTTTCCCACACCACTTCAGACAGGCACAGCCCGAGTCACCTTTCCCGTTGGCTACCAGTTGACCTCAAAAATTCCCCGGAACATTGCCGAAACTTGACATGATCTCAGCTTACAACCTTTGCCGGCTTGGTGAATGATCAACAACTATACTCAGCGTCCTCAGGCATCGAGCATCAGCATCGAGCATCATGTGATGACGTCGCCTTGACTTGAGAACTCCTTAGACGCAGTGCCGGTGATGAACCTCTAAGAATTTTTTTATTTCTACCATATTTTTTTCGTCCAACTGTCACAAACCGCCAGTGTCGCTCAGAATGTCCGCCCGTCAGTATCCTACTTTGATTTAGTATAATTCACTTAATGCAGCAGCTGATTTACTAATGTGCGATCCAGAGAGCCACATGCATCTCCGCGACCTCGCGACGAGGCTTCTCGCAGCCTGCAAGCAGGGCTCGCTGCCCACAGTGCGCTCAACAGCGCCCGGCCTCTATCAGTTGCCCAGCTTCAGCGCCTCCTCCGCCATCCCCCCGCTGAAAATCGTCCTCGCAACCGCTGCGCAGCACGGCCACGCCGCCATCCTCCACTATCTCCTTACCGCCCTTCCCGCCTGCTCCAGCGCTCCATCGCCCTGGAATCCGCCACTATCGTTCCCCGACGCCCTCCCTGAGCAATGGAAAGAGGCCCAGTACTCTGATCTCGTCGTTTTACGCGCCGTTCAATCATCATCTCCAGGTGTGGTTCAGACTCTTCTAGACGCAGGGATGATGGTCGATCATCAGATGGACAAGATAGGTCCGCCATTGGGTGTTGCAATCACGAATCAGAGCGTCGAAATGGTCAAGTTCTTGTTGGGCAAAGGCGCGGATGCAAACGAGATGGGGTGGATTCCACCAGTTACTTTTCTGGCACGCGCAGCAGCGCTACCATCTCGAGACATATTAATGGCGTTGTTGGAGCATGGAGCCAAGATCCCAAGGTCGGGAGCTTTGTTTGCGGCGTCCGAGGTGGGCAATTTTGGTGCCACAGAAATGCTTCTAGAGAAGGGGGCAGACGTGAACGAAGTCGCGCGGATGGACCTTTGGGGAGACGCGAGAGATGTCCTAGGGACGCCATTACATGCGGCGGCCGAGCATGGACAGGGCGAGATGGTAAAGTTCCTGTTGGAACACGGTGCGAGAAAGGACCTTGTGGATGGTGATTCGAATACGCCAAGGGATGTTGCTGAGAAGCAAGGCAAGGCGGATATTGTCAAGATTTTGGACGAGGCAGGGCGAGAAACTCATCAATGATGAATCGGTCATGTTCTGTGATTTGTCAAGGAGACCAGCACGGGCGAAACTCCCCAAGAGCTTCTTACCGTCAGTCTGCAAACTTATTACGGAATGCTTCACGTATCTCCTCCCACAGAGGCTCACACAGTCTTTTTGGCTACCAGACAGACCAAATCTTGTAGATCCTTCAGTTAACTTTGTGTCACACGTTCCGCTCTGCCCAGCTCGTGATGATGCCCTCGGCTGTCGCCTCATACTCCTTCAACGTGACCGTATCCCCATCCAGAAAAGTGTTTGACTGGACAAAGATGAGTGGAGGCGGCTTATTTGCAAGCAGTCTCTCGCCACTCGACATGTACGTCGTCTACGCGTGATAAATCCTCGTAGTACGTGCGACAGCCTTCAACGTCTGCTGTGCATCGGTATATGTGCAGGTGCAAAAGCATCTTTCCCAGAGCTGGCTTCCCGTCAGTTCTGATCTTGGAGCGATCCACGCGGACTGTCAGCTTCTGGTTCGCCTTGTCGTGCGTGACAGCGACGACGCCACAACCGTCGCGGAGCAGGCATTTCAGCATAGCAAAATGTGCCTATCTGGTCGTCAGCAAGCCGGGCGTCGCAGTTACTGCACTAAAAGCTGTTGCAACTTACTCTACTATGGGCTTGGCCCCATTTCTGCTGACGAGTCAGAGAACAATACGAGTCAGTCTTTCTCGCCCAGGGTTCAAGGATCACTCACGTTGCTCTGCACATCAAAGTTGCATAACCCCTTCAGGCCGTCAACCCCCAGTTGTTGGTACAAGTTGTACGTCACTAGGGTCACGCATGAGCCCTGGTCAGCGTGCTTAAGACCAGACAAAACAAGCACTTACAGTCTTCGGCACAAATCGTCGAGCTTTCAGTAAAGCCAAACAACTCAAGAAGCTCTTTATCATCCATCAAGTACGCTCCAACGAGTTCTGCCCTGCACTCATCAACTGTTGTTGCCAGATCCCCAAATTGGCCAGTCCAGGTTTGACCTGGTCTGTACCATGAAATAATGGGCTTTCCAGTCAGGGGGTTCATCGGCAGCCGCTCAACGTCAAAATTAAACTCGTTGGGTGCTCTCTCGACCATCATCTGAACTGTTCTGCCTCGGACGCTTCTATAAAGGGGTACTGCTTGGCCTGGCTCTCGGCAGCCATTCGATTCTCAATAATGACGCTCTTGAATCCGTCCTCTTGCCGAATATCGTTGTACTAACCTGACAGTCAGTTCTTTGAAAGAGAATTTAGTAGCGCCACCACAAACTCACATTCGGCACGTTGATCCCCGGGAAGATGATGCTTGAGCAATGCGCAAAAGCTACAAGTCGTTAGCAAAAGTATCATCGGCAGCAGGTGACATGTGACTCACCGTCGATACTTGAAAAGTCTGGCGGCTCAAAGAGATTCTTCTCAAACGGTCCTTTTCCATCATTCTCGGGCGTGGCCCACGGCAGCCTGCGGATGAATTTGGCCAAGTTCTCCACCAGTTTGGCGAGAAGGACAGTTGATTCATTGTCCGCAATGGCCACGAGACCCTCGAACTCGGCACGAATCCCCTGTGGATCACGATAGGGCTCCACGAAGCCAAAAATATTCTCAACTCTCGGCGCCTTATCTCGAACCCATAACCGTAAAGACTCGCGATATGTGTCGAGAGAGCCGGTTTCGAAGCTCTCGATGTAGGCATTCACAGTGTCCTTCTGAAATTCATTGGCCGTATACTTGGAGGCTTCTCTTAGCTCTGCACACACTCGCTCGAGATCAAAAGCATGATCTCCTTTGACGAGTTTGACGTAACCCTGGTCACCGGGGAACGCAACATGTGTCTCATTTCCAGACTCAATCGAGGCGATGAGGGACTTCAAATCCAGTACCGTCATCCGCCTTTCGAAGCCTAGTGTTTTCAGGGAAAATAGAATTTTGCTCCATAATATTTGACACCATGGCGGCATCCGATTCTGTGACATTGTTTCTACCCGGAAAGTAGGTGCTCTGCGCGGTTTTGCTGGGATAGCCAAGAATGAACGGCGGCGTGGCGTTGATAGAGTCCCGTATCTTCTCGTATAAGTCGGTCAAAACGGGCGACGTGTTGGCCATCTTTTGCAAAACAATGCTATCCACGCCTGGATTGAATTTTTGATCTCCAGAGCCCTATTAAGTCATCAGTGTATGAATGATAAACCTTCGTGCACAGAACTAACATAATAATTACCGATGTTGGAGAGAAATGTAGCCGCATAGGTCAGGAATCTCTGCAGGTCTTCACTGCTGATGCCTTGTTCAAGAAAAGTATTCCAGTTGCCCGAGCACGCGCGATGGAGTTCCAGAATCAAGTCGAAAATTGCAGTCGACTCTGGAGAGACCTGTCGTAGGATGATTCTTGCTCCATACCACGCGGCGCTGGAACTTCAAGCTTAGCACATTGTCTGCGTGTTGTATTTGTTGTGCTTACCGGGCCATGTGATGCGCATATCTCCTCTCCCGGTCTGATAGCCGCTGAAATTGGGCCGCAACCCCCAGCTTGAACACCTGGACCTCGTGAACGGCCATTGTGGTCGATGGCTGTTTGAAACGATTTTGATGCTAAATTGGCGTACAAAGTCGCCCACTTTTGTCCGAACAAAGACATGGAGAACTTCCCCGCGTGCCGGCATGGTCGTTCGAGATCGCTACGGGGATACCTGTGCTTCCATTATCTCCATCCAATCATCGACGGGTCTTAACGGCAGGGCTTTCGCGTAATGTGTGCCGTCGCCTGATGTGCTCCACTGCAAGGAATTAAAAAGCTGTGATGCAAGAGAACTAGGGTCTGTCAATTCCGATGATCAAATTCAAATAGCTCGTCTTGTTCTAATAACTAAGGAGGAAAAATTCCTCTCCACGCAGTGCTGTAAGAAGTAAGCTAAAGGGGATGGGTCCCCACGTTCCTTCCTTCAGAATTCGATGAGCCAACATAGTGTCTCAACGCCATGTGAAATCATCACAGTTCGCGATAATTACGTCTCGCGTTCGATTACCTATCGCACCTTTGAAGCAGAGCCTTTTCTAGATAAACAGATGATCTGTATCACGTGATATACTGTGTCAGTGAACTCTGGGTGAAAGCTGGATCATTTCGGTCTGCCCACACTGCTTTCCATACCAGCCAATCTACCAGATGCTCTCGCTCTCGGCGAATGGGCTTTGCAAATTCACATGGCCAAGGCACCATTCATGGTTAGGCCGACAATGACCAGAATTCGTGGGCAACACAAGCTGAACGGCATTCTCATCTCTGTTACCTACCTCCACCACAGCACCGTGGTCCTGATGCAATCTAAGCCTGGTGCTTAGAAATTACCGGTCAATGAGATTCGAGCACAAATTCATAATACACTCAAGCTTGTCCTCCGGACTTTTGTTTTCGTCCTCCAAATACTTACTCGCAGGCCCAAACCTGTCCCAGACTTGTATAAACTGCCCATTTTCCACTTTGCCAATCCTGCTGAAAGCCGTCTTGAGCACATCATGTTCCGCAATCCTATCCACATCGGCTTGCTTGACAAGCTCAGACCGGGCCATGTAGTCTCTTCCTTGCTGCGTCCTGGCCATTACGGTGGCTAGCGCACTAGCCTTGAAGCAGTACGTGATCATGGCGGCGGGTCTAGCCGCCAGAGCAGTAGCGATGCTGGAGCCTGTCGATTCCTTGGTCGACGAGGTCTTGTCGGCCAGGTACAATGGCAGACTTCTACCCCCCGAGGTATTGACATTGACGCCGGGGAAGATGAAGTCGTTGTTCTTTCCAGCATGGCCATAAGCGCTGCCGTCGTCGTGGGCGGCACCTATGAGGAAGAATCGATGACGTCTGAAGGCCGAGGGATAGTGATCGGTATGCTGATTTGATCCGATGACGAGCAGAACATGAGAACCTTCTGCTTGCATGCCCTCTCCAGGACTGAATCAAGCAGCTTCTTCTCGTCACTTCCTTCGACAGGAACTGGGATGGTCCATGACATGGATATTATAGTTGCATTTTTTTCCAAAGCTGCTTCGATGGCCTGTCGCACCGTCAGTCAAAACGTGGTCATGGAGCAGAAGGAAAAGACTAAAACTCACATAGGCTGCCGAGACCGGATCAATCGTCGAGTGGCCTTTTTCCGGACTGATATGCGTCTTGAGGCGAATGGAGTAAATATTCGCCATGGGACACACCTTGCAAATCATCCTCGCCATCTCAGTACCGTGTCCCTTCCCCGAGATGTAGTACTGTCCCACCCTTCCATCTTGGTAGTCGAACGTCACACCTTCAATTACACGTCCGGCAAAATCCGGGTCACAACTGTCGACACCGTCATCAATAAGTGCGACAACAACAGGTTTCTGCAGATTCTGAAGATCGCTTTTGGTCTGGTCGTCGATACTCACAAGCTGGCCGCCGTCAGCCTGCTCCTAGCCGAGCTTGCTACGAGATGTCGCAGTCGTACTCTTCCAAAGTTCATTCATGCATACTGCAAATCTTTCCATGCAGTTGAGCCACTCGTGTTCGGTCATGAGGTTGAGACGCGCAGTTGCCTTGGGTGCACCGGTACTCGACACAGGAATTTCAGCTCCTTTCTTGCCTCGTCGTTCTCTGACGTCAATCAAGCGTTCTGGAAGGGGCTTCGAGGTACTTGTCTCGCTGTTCTGCTTTGACGATGTTTCTAGAGCTCTTGGTTCTTTTGAAGTTACAACATCAACCGTCTTGTTCGCATTGGCATTGCGATTTAGGCGAGTTCGAAACTCTTCAAGGTTCGACTCCACCCAATGCCTTGTGTCGAACATCTGGGCCAATCTTGTTAGCATGTTTTGAAAGGCATGAAAGGAAAAGACTCACATCGGACTGAGGTGGGATGCTGAGGTTGATGGCCTCGAGATTCTCCAGTTGGGGTAAACCCTCAGACTCACTCCAAGCCCTGAGAACGGCATTGTTGCCACTCCACTTGAGCGTCACCTCCCGCAGCTGGTTCTTCGGCCCAGTTGACCTGCTACTCGCATTATTCTCATAGCTTGGATGATCGGCTCTGCTGCCGAGTCGGCAAATGACCCGCGGGTCCAGATCCGGCTTCTGCCAGTCAAGATGCTCGACCACGATCTTCTCCAGCGACAACTGAATTGACTCGTCGCTGTGCGGCATTTTGTCGCTGTCTTCCACTTCGACTCTGAGGATGCGCCGGACGCCCTTGACGTACAGCCAGTTGAAGAAGAACTCCATGTCCTGCCGGCCTGGAGTACGAGGCTTGGGGGCTCTCCTTCCTTTTTGAATCACAGTCACGTTGGGGAACCTCACATACATCAACACCTCATCGAATCGGATACCGTGGTTTTGGTCTTTTCCGAAGCGCTCGTTGAACACGGTGTCTTGGATTTCAGATGGAAGTCCCCGGTAGTCGAAAAAGATCTGAAAATCTGTGGTACCATTGGTCAAGTTGAGTTCTGAGGCATGAGAAATAATTGTACTTACGTTGTTGATATTTCTTTCCATACAAAAAGGAGGTAGCCATTTTGATACTCCTAGTCCTCATGTAGTGCAGCTTCAGCAGGGTGAGAATCTTGGTCGAATTCCTTGCCAAGACCTTGGAATCCAGTCCCTTAGTCGAAGATCTTTTGGCAGACGCCGTCATGTCTTTCTTTTTCCTTTCATCGTCGGTGTCGGGGTCGAAACTCTGTGTTGCGACTCTCTTCAGTGGCGTGTTGGGCGCATGGTCAGATTGGCCTCTGGGGGCGACCAATACCGGACCATTGGGGCTATCCTTGAGCTGCTTCGCACGCTCTTTCGGGTCCTTTGGGTACTTCTTGTCTTCTCTGGCCCTGCGTTCTTGGGCTTCTCTTTCTTGTTCCTTCAATTCCTGCCGCAGTCTTCCATTCTCATCCAGCTTCTGGGGCTCTCTTTTGGTGCTATCGCGATCCTGATCCGGGTTCTTAGCTTTGCGGTCTTCCACAGTCCGGCTCTTCGGGTCCTTATCAAGGCCTCTCTTGAGCGCCTCCTTCTCTCTGGGGGGGAATGCAAGGTTTGTGGTTTGACTTTCCCCTCGCTCTTGGTCTGTATCGCGCAACTTTGCTTCGCGTTCCTTTCTTGCAAATTCCTCCATCTGTTGCTGATACGCCTTGGCTGCCCTTTTGTGCTCGCCGTAAACAAAATACTCAATCTTGTCTTCTCTTCTCTTGTACTTGAGATCCAGAAAGGTCTCAAGGGGCTTGGCCGTTCCGGACGCATTGTGTTGCTTGACAGCTTCGCCGTTCTTCTCGAGGAGAAGTCTGACGACGCCCACTCGCTCGTCACTGCATTGTTCATACTGCACTGCACAGTGAAAGGGTGTTCTGCCGGAGCCATCCCTGAACTCCAACGCTTTGTAGCTAGCATGGCTGACAAGTTTTTGGAGGACCTCTTCCTTGAGCCCCTTCTCGAATGCTAGTGTCAAGCAGGTTTTGGCCGACCTGTCCTCGCCGCACGGCATCTCCAGGGCGTCTGAAATGGCCAGCGGGTCGGGGCAGGTTCTCAACATGTAGTCAACTAGCTTCCAGGTGTATTTTTTGAGATGAATTGCGCGGTAGAGTGGATTCTGCTTGTCGTCATTTTTGGTTCGCAGCAGGTCCGGGGATTTCTCCATCAGTCTCTTGATGAGCGGCTTAACGTCCGAAGCCTTGATGGCCTTGTCTTACACCAATTGGACAATCCTGTGTAGAAAGGTCCCGTCTCGACTGTCCTCCTGGGTCAAAACCCGTTGGTGTTCGTGGAAGAATTTGTCCATGTCATCTTCAGTGGCCTTTTCATTGAAGATCTCCATCATCTGGGTCGTGGCCAACTTGGTTCTTGTTGTGAGGTCGTCCTCCTCCTCCTCATCCTCGGATTTTCGCCCCGAGTTTCTGTCCTCGACATGGCTGTAATGTTGTAGGGAACGATGCGAAAACGACTTGGAGGATGGATGTGAGTTGTAGGAAATTGAACTGGGCTTCGGCCGTGTTGGATTGTCGAGTCTGGTGACCGTCGCACTCTGTGATGAGGAATCCATTGTCTTGTCCAGTCGCAGACCGGTCACACGAAGTTGTGACAGGGTTTAAGAACAACATCTGAAACTGCTATTATCCCGTGCTGAATAGGTCCCGCCCCCCAACCTTGGAAGTACCACAATGTCAAAGCTTGTATGGAGGCACAGCTACTCAACCATACTATTTCATTGGTGTGACGACTCCGAGATCCATGCACCGCATACAGCTGAAATTCTCACCTGCATTAGGACGCCTTCTGCTGGTGCGCTGAAACTGCCAATTGGTGGTTTTAGACGCCGTAATCTCTAATTTCGGGCAAGCGCGGGAAGGATGTTCTTGCCCAGAGGGGGAGAGGCCAGAGAGCGCTTCCCCGGAACCCCCTGCCACTAGTAAGCAGAATCCATGTAATGCATGCAGTGCATGCCCAGGACTGCGATTACGCAGGGCTGTTTCCTTCAGTCCTCTCGTTACAGCATCACTGTACCTAGATATATTCATTGACGATGGAGGCTCTTTTAACGGAGTGATCGTCTCTCGTATGACAGTTGAGAATCTCCCGTCGCGTTCGCCCATCTCCAATCTAGACCCAACTTCAAGCACGCCGATACCACACAGCCTCATCAGTCACCATGCCTGCCAGCGAAAACCAAGTTCAAAACCTCGAGGGGTTTGAACAAGAACAAGACGTGGAGGTATTCGACGTTGGCATGTTCGAAGGGGGTAGCAGCGCCTTCCACACCAAGAACAACCCCAGAGATCCGTACCAGCGTTCGGAAGTCATTCAGAGGACTGGCCATGGTGTCGATATTCGATGCACGCTGATAGACGCTGTCCATGGCGCCATGTCAGAAAGCAGTGATTTCTGGGCAACGCTACTGGTTCTACAGTTTCGCTTTGATCCTCAGAAGAGAGCACGCCGTATCGCTGAAGCGACAATTGAGCTCCTTTTTCGATGTCACCGACACAAACAACGAGCTCCCCGAAGTTGACGCAGTATCTTTCGACGGCAGCTACAGTTTTCTTCCCAGCAAACAATCCGAGACTATTATCACTGGCGCTGACGGAGGTATTGGGGCCAGCTTTGGAGCAGAGCTTAATGCTTCACTCAAATGGGAGAAGACGGTTGCTCGCGAGACATCAGACGCAACCACCATCAGCGGCGGAAAGCTTGTTATCGACAACCTGCCCCCTAACCGGCGGGCCAGGTGGACTCTTCTAGAGAACAAGACCTTAAAGACGGGAGTCCCAGCATCCATACAGGTGGCTGTCAGGATCAAGCGGAGAGACGAGGCAGTCTTCACTTGCATTCCAAAGTTGGAGTGCAAGGCGGACAAGTGGACCTCTCTGCAGTCATTCTTTGGAAGGATACCGGAGGATGACCCTGTGCTGCTGAAGCCGGACATGAAGGCGACCAATAAGTTGAAAATGTATGACACAGAGAAACTAGGGAGCGTCGACTTGCAGGAGCTCGGCGACGTTACCTTCACGACGATGATCCTAGATGCCCAGAAGTAAAGTTTGGGGGGTTCCAGAAATTGGTTGGCAAACAGGAAGTCAGTTTCAAATAACAAAAAATTTGCTCAACAGCTTTTGTTCCCGCTTTCCTGCCAGAGGAATACAGCATCTGGTTTGCATTCGCACTACGCGTACAAGGCTCAGATAAGCTGGGCGAGCAGTGGGATCATGAGGCATACCGATCCACTCCGCAGTCCAGGATCATTTGAAATGACGCGACGGGTTCAGCCGCTGCGGGAAGATAGTGTGGCTGGCAGGGGGCTTGAAACCAGTGCACCTATTTTGCAGAACTCGGCAGGTCGCAGTTCCTGCATCAGCACGACAGCACCAATTTGGTTGAAATTCCGAATAACTGCTTGCTGCTGCCTAACCCCTGTGCCTGTAGTATTGGCTCAGAGAATGCGGGGGATACACGCCCTTGTCCTGCAGTCATGAGGGGCAGACGCCCATGTTGAATTTAGTGATGCAGCCTGATGCTGGTCACATTGTACCTGCTAGGTTCCTGGAAGTACTCTGAAGTCATTGAACCAACGTCTGTGTGTGTGTTCAGGTCATCGACCCAAACTTCACGACCTCAAGCTTGTCGCCAACAGTTCCTCTCTTCAGCCTCCAAGTTTGTCCACTCGCTTTGCCGACAACGACCTCCTCGATGCAACTTTCCTATCAACAATCGTCCACAACAATCGAGAAGACAGCTGTGGCTTGAGACAACATGCCGGATTCTGAGGATGAACCTCTGGTCTCACCAACCCATGCGGAAGATGATGATGAGGACTCAAGTGAGACAGAATCAGAGCGCAACGACACATACCAGGAATCCGTCGCCGACGACGCAAGGGATGACATAATGTCTACTGCCTCTACAGAATTATCCGAAGTGCCTACGTTAGAACTCCTCGGGATCTTACGTCCTGCGATACCAGATTTAGCTCCCGAAGCCTCTCCCTCTCCCTCTCCTCCTTTTGGCTTGAATAGACCATGGGGGTGGTCAGATTACGATGACTATGAGTGAGTTGAGGCTTTGATGATGCCTCATAACCTCCCGCTGACCTTTTTTTCAGTGTCATTACCGTCCACGGTCTGCGTGATGATCGCAGCATTGCTTGGAAATCCAAGAGCGGGAACCCGTGGCTTCGGGATCGTCTATTTGCGAACCTCTCAATCCAGCAATTGGACTACTCATACGCCACTGATGAGTCCGCTGGAGTTTTCCAAAGACATGGAATCAAGGCTGAGGCTCAAAACTTGCTGCGGTTGTATAGCGAGAAGAGGCGCGAGCTTTCAATTGCGAGTGTTCTGAACACCCTTTTTGCGAGGTGAGCCAGCGCTAATATCACCCCCAGACTGAAGTCGACCGACCGATCATCTGGGTGTGTCACGATATTGGGGGCACAATAGTCAAGCAGGTTCGTTGCCTAATACCGCTCAGGAACAGCAGCTGACTTGGGACAAGGTTCTTATTGAGGCTGCCCAAGCTACCTTCGCCGAGGACTATGAAGATGCTGAAACATGGGAGTTCATGAAGGAGGCCTACAGGAGAGTCTCAACGTTTTCCATTGCAATTGTAACATAACCCGTCCGCTGTGGAATCTGCTTTGCTTCCCGCTAATAGGCATTCGTTAAAGATTTTCTTGGGGTGCCCTCATAGAGCCGAATCAATTGAAGTGCTTGAAGACGAGCTGCACAACTTGATGACCTTACCAGGTCCCGACATCAAGAAGGGGGTCATGAGAAAAATTAGAGACATGGCTCATCAAGTAAACGATGTCAACATTCGAACTCTGGACGGCAATATGTTCTCACGCGTAGTCAACATCAACGCTTTTTACCTTCCGGAGTTTCCAGAAGAAGAAGTGACCAAGCAGGAATCTTCCGTGCAAGAAGGGAAAAAAATCCAACACAACTCCCTCCAACCTGGACAGCATTCCACAACACCACTGAACGAGCTTCCCACGGTCCCCGCATCGCCTTTCAGCCGATACACGTTAACCACCAATCACTGGATGGAAATCGACAGTCAATTCCAACAAAGTATCATAGACCATGCTGGTCTTGTGCGAGGTGACGAGTATGTAAACCAAGACAAGATCTGGTTGACCGAGCTCGCCACCCGTTTCGGCCAAAGCTGGTATCGTATGTGTCATTTCGTATTCTGTTACCCTTGTGTCCTTATGGGATCACTTGACTAACAGCGCAAAGCCCTGAAAGTTCACTCCCAGTTCATCAACCACCAGGCCGCCTTACTATCTTTGGCCCCGACCATAAGATACCCAAGTGTGCACATGTGTCCACCCGCATTCTTGCCCAAATTGACTGCACCTTCGTTTCTTGAACAGGATAAACTCAAGACCTTTCACAACAGCATCGGCCCAAGAGTGATGTATATCTATGGTTTCGGAGATTCAGTCCGGACGGCCATGCTGTCCCAGTACTGGCAAATTCACGATGAACAACCGCTGAGCAGCATAAAGGAAGTTTACGGGGGAGATATGTTCTATTTTGAGTTCGACAAGCTTGACAGTAGACGCAACACCATCCGGTCCATGCTAGTGACCTTCCTCAACGAGATGTCGTGGCGTAGTTGGTCCCTGTCTGACGGTGTCGACGGTGTCCGCGGGATGTTTGAGACCCTGGAGCACTACGGCTGCTGGTCGCTCTCGCATCTCTTCAACCTTTTTCAAAAAATTAGAAGAGATGGCACTAGGGTACATATAGCAATTGTCCTGGCATGCTTTGACAGTTGCGTTGAAGAGGAGCGAACGTGGTTTCTCAAGGCCGTGATGGACGAGCACAGTCGTAACGACCTGAACTATCGTCTCATGATCACATCGAGCAATCCCGACAGCTTCCTGCAAGATTTAAGTCCGGAATCACAAGTCTTGTCTCTGAAGGATTTTCCAGCAGAGCCGACCGGCTTCGCCATCGATGAAAAGGGCATCCATGCCAGCGGGCTTGCATCGTCTCTGGAAGGTGTGCTTCATCGGCGCCCAATTCTGAACAGTCTCAAGCAAACTCTGGAAACCCTGATCGACGAATGTCATCATGCGCCCCATCTTGGCTACCGGATTCTCGACTGGCTTGGCCATTTTGGGCGAGGAATGCCAGTTGCAAGCATCTCCGTAACAATCGAGAAGTTGCGTCCGGTCACGCCAGACAACGTTGTTAGCATCTTAATTGGCAGTCTGTCGTTGGAGAAGCGAAAATGGGCAGCCCTGGTCTACCGATGGGTAAGATACGCTATGGAGCCATTGACACTCGAGGCTCTTGGTCATGCTCTTGCAGTATCGACATCGACATCCTCAGAGGACGTGTCTTTTGCAGACAATGACTATCAGCAACTCGCTGATGATCTGCAGGCGAGTTTTGCAGGCGAGTTTTGCAGGCATCATTGTGATTGATGGCCGAGACATGAAATTCGCCCATGAGTCGTTCCGCAATGCATCAGTTGCCGGCGTGGAGGAATTACGCAACGAGCAGCCCCCGTTCGTTCATGGCGCAATCGCCAAGACTTGCCTGGAGTACCTCATGCACAGCCAGGTTCAGACACAATATCGAAAACTCGCAGTCGATAATTATGGCGGTGACCATCTTAAACGCCCGCTTTTTCTTCCCCGAGAAAACCTTCTAGAGTACGCTGTCCAATACTGGCCCGAACATTACCGCCTTGCCGGATCTCATCGCCCTCTCGCACTCGTCTTAGAGTTCTTCAGAAAAACCGAGGCGCGGAACAAATGGGCCGAAGCGCATTACCTGCTATCAAACCCTTTCACGCGCATCCAACGGAGTTACTTCTCTCCGCTACCTTTGATGGCTGCCCTGGGCTTGGACGATCTCATCGCGCACCAAGTCGAGTATGAACAAAGTTCGAGGTGGTTGCATCAAGACAGTTGGCTAGCCATCACCGAAGCGGCGCGACATGGTCACAAAAGCATACTCTGTACGTCGCTAGACCGTGTGCAAGTGGACGAGCCTGGTCTACAGGACGCACTCTTCTGGACAGCATCCTCTGGCAATGAAGAGGTGTTGGCTCTTCTTGTCAACAAGACCGCCTCAATGGACAACTTTAGATGGCCCGAGTCTCTTCTGTCCCGTGCCGCATTCGCTGGTAGTAACTTGCTGATCTCTGCACTCGTTCAAGCAGGGTTGAACGTGAATCGACCAGACGCTGACACCAAAGAACTAGCCATACTCACAGCTGTCATCTGGAACCAGCCATCAATAGTGAAGCTTCTCTTGGATTCTGGGGCTGGTCTGATCAGTGACGGCGGGACCCTTTTGCTGTTTGCAATCACCATGTGCCGGCCAGAGATCGTGCAATATCTCCTCGACGCGGGCGCTAGCTTGGATACCAGGGATAAAGATGGGATGTCAGTTGTGAATCAGGCTATTATGGCGGCCGACAAGGAATGCCTGAAGGTCCTTATCGCCGCTGGGGCAGATTTCACATCTGGAGACCTTGGTACCAATGAAAACACTGTCCGTCCTATCGTTTACGCGGCGAACAGCGGCAGACCAGGCTGTCTCCGGATGCTCATAGAAAACGGAGCGGATCCCCTTACGGAAGCAGACGAAGGAAGCATTTTGTATCTTGTCTGTCAATATGCTGGTCAGCTGGCCAATTGCCGATTTCTCCTGGAGAAGGGAGCCAACCCCAACCAGACGTATCCGGACAAAGAGATGATGTTCACTCAGGTTCTAAGAAGAGACGACAAGGAGCTGGTCGAGTTATTCGTTGACCACGGAGCGATCCCAGACTCTTTCGATCATTGGGAGGGAGCAGAAACCAAAACACCCTTGGCGTATGCGGCTGGTAACAATTCGTACGACGTGATGAAGGCACTTCTTGACAAGGGCGCATCACCGAACTATTGCCCTAACGAGGCTGAGTCTGCGCTCCAGGCCACTGCTTGGCGAGGTGGAGATGATGTCAGGAAAGCTGAGTTGCTTCTGGAACGAGGAGCAGACCTCGACTGGAAACGGTCCGATGGATGGACACCTCTCCAGACTGCCTATGACTCGCCAAAGCTTGTGGCCCTGTTCTTGAAACACGGTGCAGATATTGAAAGACAGACTGAAGACGGAACGGTGCTGATGATGGCGGCAAGATGGGGTTACATCGAGACATTGAAGACCCTCGTCGCACATCAGAATCCACGACCAGACCTCGACACAAGGTACAGCTACGAAGACAACGGCTATCGCGGCTACACCGCACTCACTTGCACAGTCATGAGCGGAAACTATGATTGTGCCAACTTTCTACTCGATTCAGGTGCCAAGCTGGTCGGCCAGTTAAATGACGCATCGTTCCTACTGCAGCAAGACGCCAGAAGGAAGCAGGCTGATGAGATGGTCAAGTTCATGAAAGCTTGCCTCGAGCGTGGAGTGAAGCTCGATACGGTGGATAAAGACGGAAATACGCCGCTCCACAGCATCGGATTTTTCACACTAGTGTCGGTTATACAACTCCTCATCGACGCCGGAGCGCCAGTCGATACCCCCCAACGCAGCTGGACTGACACCCCTGGCCGTGGCTGCAAAGCAGTGTAATGTTGACGCTGTGAAACTTTTGTTATCAAAATATGCTCGAGCAACCATCTACGGCCCAAACTTTGGCAGCCTCTTGTTTCTTGTCTTAAAGCATCATGTCCTGCCTG
Organism: Periglandula ipomoeae IasaF13; assembly: GCA_000222875.2. Classification (NCBI taxonomy): domain Eukaryota; kingdom Fungi; phylum Ascomycota; class Sordariomycetes; order Hypocreales; family Clavicipitaceae; genus Periglandula; species Periglandula ipomoeae. The sequence continues at coordinate 24,437 of AFRD01000232.1, forward strand.
CGACAACAATTATTGGTATACTGAAGCTTCTCATCGAGGCCAAAGTTGATACCAACGCGCCTGGACCCGAACCTTGTCGCCTATTCTTGCTTTCCACTGCGATATTGAATCGTTACGGATCTGATCGGCGCGAATTGGTGCGATATCTTGTTGAGGACGTTGGTGTGCATATTAATGCGCCAAAGGAATCCCAACTACATCCCATCAATGCCGCCACCAAGAGAGGCGATACTCAACTGTTTGAATACTTGATCCGGCATGGTGCAGACGTCGGCGTGGTCGACAGTCAAGGCTGCCGCGTTATCCATCACGCCATTTCCATGAATCCCGGGAACCTGAAGAGATATCGCCTTCTTGGCAAAGCCGGCGCAGACTTACAATCACCAGACAACTACGGGCGGACTCCGTTGCATCTTGCAGCCGCCTTCGGGTATTGCCGCGAGATCGAGTGGCTTCTCAGACATGTTTCCGGCCTCGACCTTAATGTGAGAGACGCAGATGGATGGACGCCACTCATGTGGGCGTGCAAGCTTGACTCGAGCAACTACTTCATGGTGAAATGGCTGAGACCGCGGAGCCGATTATTGGGTCAAGAGCAAAGACGGTGAATGGTCCGCACTCAAAATTGCTTGCCTTACCAATATGGACATGGACACTCGCGAACTTCTGCAACCCCCTGAAAGCGAGAGGGAGCGTGTTGGGCCTGACGGAGTCAAGGAAACCTGGGATCCTCTTTTCCACACTGCTGAACCCGGAAAAGTCCACTCTGGTTTCTTCTGTGATGGCTGCTTTCTGGTAGGTCACCACCTTCCCTATCCCTCAACTTGCGAGCCATGGTTGCTAACGACTCTTGTGACTCTAGGGAATCACCGGTCCTCGGTACAAGTGTACCACATGTGAGCAAAGCAATGATTTGTGCTTCAAGTGCTTCCCGCATCGCGCAACAATGCACGATCCGAGCCACGATTTTGAGGATTATGTCGAGCCGGACAACGAGGGCAGCGTACAGAGTGAACCGTCTGTAGTGGATGATGGGAGAGCCAGTGTTCCGAGCTGTCGCCGTACGGATGGGAGTGACGATTCCCCAGAGAGTGACGAGAGTGACTCGGAGAGCGATGATGACTCTTCCCATATTGCAGATTAAGGGCAGTGTCGAATTTTAGAGGACAGAAATGGCATACAACGATGATCAGGCCTCAGGAGGGGTGTAAACCCGAAAGTCTAGGCGGCGAATCAGGACATTAAAACTGCGTGCGACAATGTATGTATGTTTCATGGGGCCGCATTCGCTGCAGCGTAGACCGATTCGATGCATGGATATGTGAGGCTGTTTCGATATGCTGAGGCATCGGGAATGCACCAATCCTCACAGGCATTGCAACTCGAAATATACAGACCACAAGGTCCACATGAGTCTGTCAAAGCTGGGCAAGCTCGTCTTATCCAGCCGCGCCAATTAAACTCATTCCTAAGCCTTATTCCGTTTCCCCTATAGTATCAACCGCAATTCACGCAAGCGCCCCACAAACTGCCTTTGCTCCCCCGATGATCCTACCGCGCGCTGGTTTCACTACTGACTCGGGGATTGAGGGTTACAACAGTCGAATAACTTGAAGCTCAGCTCTCGAACCTGGAGTGGGACTACCGCGCGGTAGGATCATCGCCGGACATACTTCCGCTACCAACATCCAACCGAGTGCGCGCACAGATACATGAGGAAGCTTATGGGTCCAAGACCATGGGAGGTGCCTCGGCGAAATGGACACAATCTGAGGCAGAAGAGGGTTTGAGCTAGTTGCAAAAATACCAGAATGCTCGCATTCTAGGTACACACACGGCGAGTTTGGTGAACAACGTAACATCGAATTACTATACTCCCTTGAACTGTGCGCCCCAGACCTCTACAGGTAGTTTCGAGACTAATATTGTTCCTGCGGATTGGTTTACGAAGTAACATACAAAGAAGCACGGCTTAGACGGCAATACATTACAGCATAGTTGGCATGGTGAATTGCCTACATAACACGCATTAAGCCACATGAGGTGTCAGGAAGAAATGTGTTCTCCAGGAAAGTCACGGATCGAAATGACTCTAGCGATCAGCTTTCCCAAACCGGCAGGTCATCACGGCTGCGAGACAACGGCGGGTCGAAAGTCGAGAGCCTTACCAGGCGCCAGCCCGACGGCCCGACTGTCGGGACCGAGACGCTCAGTTTTAGCCCGGATTATATTGTTAGCACGTGCTATTTGCAGCTGTGCGGCTCTTTAACATTGTCGAGAATTTCGCGAGGGTCCTCATCCTGCAGAAATCAGGGTCTGCCTAGATTCGGGATCTAGTTCCACATTCTCCACTTGCGAATTTATCCTCTGCATATACTTTAACCAACAACGCATGATATAGGGCGAAATCTTACGCCCCCAATCCTGAATCACCCTTTGAAGCTTGCATCTACATTATAACTCAACTCTCATGGTACTCATGTCGGTGACAGTGCTTGAGGTCTCAGACGGCCGGCGCTGAGGTGAATGCAAATGCCTCATGAATCTTGTCAGCACTTATGCAGGTCTTCCGCCTCATAATCACGAGCCGCTTCGTATAGTGAAGATCACTACCTCAATGATATTTTTCTACAATGACAAGGGCATGAAACGGAAAAACTCAACCGTGACGGCAAGGACATGGAACGAAAATATCATCTGCGTCGTAGACTTTTACTATGCTCTGTGATAATGGCATCGTGTATAAATAGGCGTTCTATCCCTCCGTTTACCTGTCCTCAGTAGATCCAAATCAGCTTCATAAACAGTCAACTCTCATCACTCTTCAAATACCTCTCAAACCTACTACTCTCCTCCCGTATTTTCAAACAAAATTACTGCAAAATGTACGCCCTCGCCATCATTTCTCTTTGCCTCTCAGCTTTCGCTGTGGCAGCTCCCACCGAGGACGCGCTCAACTCCGTCACCATCACCGATGGTGACTTGACTTATGTCGGCACATCCAGAAGCATCTTCGAAGCCCGCGGCCTCGAAGCCCGCTGCCACGGTGGCGATCTCTGGTTCGGATCCAACTGCACGCCCGGAAAGTGCCAGTGCGCCGGCACAAACGGCTGCTACAGCTGCAATGGCGGAACGCCCAAGTGCCAGCCTGGCCCTGGCAGCGGTACTTGCATTTAAGTGTCGGTATTAAAGGAAAGCGACTGGGGGGAGGATCCCACCGGCCATGAAAGGTGGACGATATGAAGACACGTGGATGAGATCTTGTTTAGGAATATGAATTAGGTGATGGTTAACTGGAAATGAAACTTTTGTTCGGGGGCCGACTGAGTGGGATTTGGTATTTACTCAGGTTGTTTTCCAAGCGAGTACGCTTCATGCTGCTTTCTTGCCTCCTCGATAGACAGCCTGGATACTTCCACTTGGTCCATTACATATACAGTCTTTACCAACATTTGCTGGCAACGCGGGAAAGTGTTCTGGTGAGATGTTTCCACTTTGATTGCTTAGGGATGTCCCTTGTTGAATCAATATCGGTGCATTTTTATTGCTTATAAAACAATGAGCCAGTTTCACGATGGCTGAGAGTCTCATTGATCAAGTAATATAGTCCAGCCGTGCACATCGTCGTATAAGTCGATTTGCCTCGTCCCTCTTCCGCATACGACCACAGCCGCCAGTAGAAATCAGGATCCCGTCCGATCTCCCAGGATAACCTGGCGAGCGCTGGATTAGTAGTTGGGTCGCTGACGACCAGCGAATACCCAGTGTTGTATGTCTTTTTTTGCCTCGTTTGCACAAGATACGTGTTGACTTTTTTGGTGGTTTAGTTTTTTGTCGTTGCGGTTTGATTGTCGTTCGTTGGCGTTGGTGAAACTCTGTCTTGGCCAATCACCGACGGTTTGATACACACCACAACTGCAAGCCAACTGATGTCCCCGCGCTAGGCAGAGTGGGGCCAGGTCCCCCAAACGGCTGCTTTACCGCCAGAACCACTTCCCACTAGAGCTCCGTCAACAGAAGAGCTCAATTGGCAGTGACTCGACTACACCACCACCACCGTCAGGATCCAGTCGACACAAAAAAAAAGTCTACGCAAGCGATCCTTCATCATAACGCTCAATCGATCTGCACCGCCGCTTGGACTGAAGGTTCGGCGACAAATAGAGCTCGCAGATTGAAGCTTAACTCAATTCTCGACGACCAGTGAGCTCCTCCGCTATCGCTTGTCACTTCCAGAAAGTTTCGCCGCCATGAAGCCATCACTTCACACAGCCCGCCTCGCCTTCAATGGCCTCCAAAAACGAGCATACTCGCAGTCTTCGAGCCCCTCGCCTCGGCATCTCATGTCCATTGCCGACCTAGCCCCCAGCGAATTCACCTCTCTCGTCCGAAATGCTGCCGCCCGCAAGCAGAGCGTCAAGGCCGGCCAGACGCCTTCCGCTCTGAGCACTTCCTTGTCGGGGCAGACTGTCGCTATGATGTTCAGCAAGAGAAGTACGAGGACGCGAGTGTCGACCGAGGCAGCTGTCAAGATTTTGGGCGGACACCCCATGTTCTTGGGCAAAGATGACATTCAACTCGGTGTATGTGCTGACGAAACACCGATACTCGTTCAATGCTAAATCTAGTCACTCGTTCAGGTCAATGAATCACTATACGATACTTCCGTAGTCATCTCATCCATGACCTCCTGCATGGTCGCCCGTGTCGGCCCTCACTCCGACGTAGCCAACCTCGCCAAGCACTCCAGCGTGCCCGTCATCAACGCCCTATCCGACGACTTCCACCCGCTCCAAACCATTGCCGACTTCCTCACCATCCACGAAGCGTTCCCATCATCTTCCAAGGCCGGGTTAGGCCTCAACGGCCTCAAGGTCGCTTGGGTGGGAGATTCCAACAATGTCTTGTTCGACCTTGCGATCGGATGCGTCAAGACGGGCGTAGACATTGCCGTTGCGTCTCCTACGGGCTATGGCATTCCCGAGGGGATGAAACAACTCATCACATCTGCCGCCAAGGGCGTCGACTCGCCCGGTAAATTGACCGAGACTACGGTCCCCGAGGAAGCCATCAGGGACGCCGACATCTTGGTCACCGATACGTGGATCTCCATGGGCCAGGAAGCCGAGAAGCAAAAGAGGCTGAAAGCTTTCGAGGGGTATCAAATCACTAACGAGTTGGCAAAGAGGGGTGGTGCCAAGGAGGGATGGAAGTTTATGCACTGCCTGCCTCGACACCCCGAGGAGGTTGCAGACGAAGTCTTTTACAGCCCCAGGTCTCTTGTCTTTCCTGAGGCAGAGAACCGACTCTGGGCTGCCGTCGGTGAGTCCCTCTCGATCCATGCCATTGATTTTCTTAAATACTAATCTGTGATAGCCGCGCTTGAGGGCTTCGTCGTAAACAAGGGCAAGCTGTAAATACCACATCACTGAAGGAACTACTAGCCATCTATTTCGGACATGTCAATGGAGATTAGACGCCAAAAAGTCAAGTAGCGTAATTAACTGTTTCAATTCACAATGAATAAATCGTGTAGAACAAAATGTACACAGTAGTTTCCGTTCCCGTCAGACGCCGAATGGTTCCATCGATTTCGCAAACATTCCTCCAACGCTTTAGCCGGGAGGCAGCTGGCTGGCATCAACAACCTCCTCGGCCTCCTTGAGAAGAGGTTCCTCAACGGGCCCACGCAGAGGCGAGCGAGGCAGGGCCATCAGACCAGTTCGGGCGGACTCGAGGATGCCAAAGGGGGCGATCAGCTTCAGGAAGGAGTCGATTCGGGAGGGCTTGGCAGACCTGGTGGGACATTAGCTTCCGTATCAATACCGTCGGTGTTTAACTCCGGTGTTGGAGAGGCAGTGACTTACAGTTCGACAATGCAGCTAATGGTGCTGATGTCCAAAACCTTGCCACCAAACTGGTGGGTGAAGTAGGTAATGGTCTTCAAGTGCTCGTGCTTGTGACGAAGAGCCTCACTGGCAGCCAGCTTACTAGGATGGAAGTCCGCAGAGGTCTCTTCGAGGGACTGAGCCTGTTCCGCACCCTCGGGGGCATGCTCGCCCTCGTACTCACCGGCCGTAATTTCGCGGTGGTGGGCGAGCAGCTCCTCAAAGTACTCGGGACCAAGGATGTTGATCTTGGCCAGCAGAAGCTCTCTCTGGACGAGAGCAGCATTGCTGTAGTCCAAGACAGCCCAGACGGGGACGAGATCCTCCAATTGACGACGGGCCTGCTCAACCACGCCGTCCTGGCCGGTCAGGACGATGGTCATGCGCGACAGGTCCTCAACTTCGGTGTTGCACACGACAAGCGAGTCAATGTTGAAGCCACGGGCCGCAAGAATACCAGACAGTCGAGACAAGACGCCGGGCTCGTTCTGAACCAAGCAATTGAGGATATGGCGCTTCAGGGGCGCCATGGACAGGGTCGGCGTCTCGTACAGGATGTTGGACACGGCCGCCTGGGCGGACCATGCCGGCGGCTGGTTCGTGACGGGCAGAGGAGCCGATCGATTTCGAAGAGCCTTGTAGGCAATGGCAGAGGTGGACGAGCTATGGGAGGAATTGTATCGAACGGCGCCGAGGGACGAGGTTCTGGCGGCCGAGGAAGCCCATCGCATGGGAGCGGCGCAGGACCGGAGCGAGGCCATCTTGTCGGTGCTTTTCCTTCTCAGGCTAGGGAGGCCGTATCCCCCGAGCTTGGAAAATTGGATAGGGGTGTTTTGCCTCTCAGTGTCCCTCTTTCCCGTGGGTGGTTTGACGGGATGAGACGACTGTGTGAGAGGGAATTGGAGGTGGTTTGTTGTGAGTCAAGCGGATTCTTACAAGCGAAGGTCCAAAAACTCAGTGGGCTCCGATAGATCGGAGTGCCAGGATCTGGGCGGGCCGGGGTAGAAGGACGACGGTCGGACAGTGTGAAAACTGCTGCTGGCACCTTCATCTTGGTCATGAGCAGCCGCGGCTTCGCGTGAGCAAGCTGTGAACTGCCTGATTTGGTTTATGCCAGATGAAGTACGTGAAACTATATTTATTCTTCTACTCTTTGGATCTCGTTCAGCAAAATACTGAGAGGAAGCATGTTTAGAAATGGGAACCCATCCTTGGCCTGGCAACGTGGTCACGCGTTTCGTGGTAAGAACAAGGAAGCATCATTGATTCGCTCACAGATTAGCGAAAGATGTAACATGACATGAAGGTGCCAATAGTAATTATGCCAGGTTTTTTCTTTTACTTTATTGGTGCATTGGCGGTTCGAAGTTGGTGGTCATTGTGGCTCTTCGCCAAACCCTGCTACCTCCTCAAGAGCTTGAAGCGTCTGATTGTCAACGTGTTTCAATTACGTGCGAGTGCCTTGACTTGACCGAGCACATCAATTGATTCCTTTGTCAGATGAATTCCATTGGACTCAATCCTCTTGAGCTATGGGCAGCTTCACTGAGAGAACTGAGCTACGATGAAATAACATCTCTGTTGGTACCGGGTAGGATGCACTTTGCAGTGTTAGCATGGTGTAACAGCGCCGAGTGTTCAAGCAGCTTGTCCGACACCGCTTCTTCCCGGGTGTGGAGCTTCAGGGAGCTTCCCCAGGTCTAGATGAGTCATGGATGACACTGCGTGCACTGTCTGGTGCCACTGCCAGCAGCCCACTAGCGCCGTCTCGAGTTCTGAGTGCCGCCTTAGGTAACGCACAAGGCCACGCGCCAGTGGCTGGACCCAGACAACTTTGGAACTCAAAGAAACAGACCCTGTTGGTGGGCCGCCATGGGTACATGTACAATTTTCTGTCCTACTTAACCTCCATCATCATCCTTGGTAACCTCAGAGGCAGCGGTTCACCACAATCACTTGTTGAACAAGCTCGCGCATTCCCGCGCTCTTGTGCTGTCGCCACGCCAAGCGGATAATATTTCGGGATCATTCTTTGGGAAACAGCGCGGATTGCGGCGACTGTACCACCTTCGGCGCGCGTCCAAGTCGACAAAGCTACCCATCGCGAATCACGAAAACAGTACCACCCGGCGCATCGTGCACTACAGCTCTTCAGGTTTTATTCCTCGTCTTGTTATCATGGATGACTCAGAGAAGAGAACGGCAAAGCGGTCTCGCTTCGACCAGACCGAGCCTGAACCCAAGAGAGCATCCCGCTTTGACCGTCGCTCGCGCTCACCACCAACTCTCCGCTCCGAGGGCAGGGATCGCAGTCCTCTAGGCGATGATGGCGCAGAAGCAAAGAAGTCTCCTGTAGACGCTGCAGCAGCAGCTGGTAAGTGCCCAACTCCTTTCATCGTGATCCCGCAAATTGGACTTGTGCTGACGCAGGTTAGCTGCCGCCGCCGCTCGAATCAACGCCGCGATGCAGGCTCGAAAGGGCATCCAACACGCCGACGTGCCACCGATCCAGGGCGGTAGTCCATCTGGAGGACAATCCAGAGAAGCAAAGACACACTCCATCAGCAAGGAGATGTATGTTGCCGACGGCGACTACATGCAAGACATCGAGGTCAACGATTTGAGGAATCGTTACTTGCTGACCAAGGGGTCTACACAAAAGATGGTAAATACACACTTTGCATTCCACTGATCTTCCAGCTTCACCGATAGTCTCTGTTGGGACGCCGCTTTGGCATAGGAAATATCATGCTTACACATGGCACGATAGCTCGCCTACAAAGCCCCCCTTCTTTACTCCTACTGACACTCGCTTCCAAACTAGATTAAAGACGAAACCGGAGCTGGTACGCATTACCTCCTCTTCCTGACTGACTCACCATTTTTTTTTTCTACGAATTGAGAATATAGGTTGACTCTTGGCAAGATATTACCACGCGCGGTAGTTATTATCCTAACAAGGCCATGGCCACTGCCGCTGTAAGTGCCTTTTTCGCCGTGTCCATTGATCAAGTAACACTGACCCTGTGACAGAACCCCCCGCTATACCTGCATGTAACCAGCACCAGCAAGGAGGGATTGGATGCCGCCGTTGCCAAGATCAATGAGCTTATCCAGCAGGAGCTGCCGCAGCTAGTGGACGAACGACGTTTCCGACGCAGAGACCAGGAACAACAGGAAAACGAACGGGAGCGTGGAGACCGTGATCGCGAACACGGAGGACGAGTAAGACTGACATACCCTTAGTCTATACGACTGAACTAATAGTATATCTAGCGAAAATGGCCTGAGGAGAGAATCCCGATCGACCTGGAGCCCATCCAAGGGTTCAATCTTCGTGCGCAAATCGTGGGCTACGGCGGTTCGTATGTCAAGCACATCCAACAAGAAACGGGGTGCCGTGTGCAAATCAAGGGCCGCGGATCTGGGTATCTTGGGGGTGCCACGAATCGCGAGAGCGACGAGGACATGTATCTCCATGTTGCGTAAGTACTTCCTCCACAAGCTGGACCGACAGAGTTTACACATGCTGACGCAAAATAGTGGCCCTGACCCTGCCATGGTCGAAAAGGCCAAGGAGCTGTGCGAAGACTTGATTGCCAACGTAAAAGAGCAGTACGAGGAGTTCAAGTCTCGTCCACCTCGCTACAACGACCACGGCGGCCACCACGGAGGTGATCGTTATCGTGGCGGCCACGACAGACACCAAGACCGCGGTAACCACTCATCCTACGGAGGGTACAACTCTGAGCAGCGAGGCTCGAACAACAGCCCTGCCCAGGGTGCAGATGCTTCTGGTCAAAGCCTCGCCGACTACCAAGCCGCGTATTCCCAGTACTATAGCGGAGCTGATCCTTATGCCGCGTATGGCGGATATGCCAAGTACGTTTCCTCCACTCTTATGCCCACAGCTGTTGCCCATCACAAGCTAACAAACCTGCAGCTATGTCGCCATGTACCAACAGTACTACGCCCAAGCCCAAGGACAAGGACAAGCAGGAGCAGCTGTTCCAGGCCAAGCTGCAGCACCACCTCCGCCGCCGCCCAGTGGTGCGCCGCCGCCACCACCACCCTCTGGCTCACCTCCAGGTGGCAGTTACAGTGCTGTGAGTAATCGTTGAACTCTGGAATACCGTGCTCGCTCGCTAACACCACAACCCAGATGCCCCCTCCCCCTGGGCTATAAACTTTAACGGATGTAAGGGTAAAAAGGATACACGTGGACACCCTTGCTGATATGGAAACAGTAGACCAGAATTCGTAGGAGGATGCTTTGCTTTATTAAAATTGCTGATTGAATTTACCTAGGCCTTTGTAGTAGCCTCACTCGTCTCGAGAACAGTGCTCCTGTTCTGAAGTCTTAAATCAACATGTGGGTGACATTTGACGATTACTTTCAAGGTTGACTCCTCAGTAGAAGTTGAATCTGATTCAATTGTGATGCTGCATCACTTATACGGGGCAACGCGACGCTACGAAAACGAACTTACTATAAAGAAGAAGAAAAGGAACATTTTCCGACCTTGATCATCTAATAGCCCTTCCGTAGACCGTAATCGTAGTCAATTGAGCTTGGATCAATATTTGTCGACCATGACGTCCTACCTTATCGATAAGAAGCTCCCAGCTCTGTCCCACTTGCATCAGCGACATCCAAAACACCATGAACCATAAGCCCATCCCGCATCGTCATTCTACAACACTCTCCTGCGGGCACTCGCCAATCCGCAAAATGAGCCACCAACGGTACCCGTCGCACGATCCCATCAAGGAACCGCACTCCGTATCCGTCAAAGTCCTCCGGTAAGTCCATCCCATAACCATCTACATCACACGTCTAACAAAACCAGCTTATCACGCCCATCTCTCGTCGCGCAATACCCAACCGCCACGCCCCTCTCCTCATCAACCACCTCCCTCCCCGCGAGCCTCTCCTACAAATCGTCCTCCCCCACAAACTCAGACCCCTTCCTCCTCAGCCCGATCCTCAACCTCCCCGCCTCCTTCAGCTCGGCTTACGTCGGCGAGACATTCTCCTGCACGCTCTGCGCAAACAACGACCTTCCCGCCGACCTAAGCCCCGCCAAATCCATCCGCGATGTCCGCATCGACGCCGAGATGAAAACACCCGGCCTCGGCGCCCCTCACAAGCTCGGCCTCGGGTCCTCCACCGGCACGGATCTACCGGCGGGCCATACCCTCCAGCGTCTCGTCAACTTTGACTTGAAAGAAGAGGGGAACCACGTCCTCGCCGTGACGGTGAGCTACTACGAGGCCACCGAGACGAGCGGCCGAACGCGAACGTTTCGCAAATTATACCAGTTCATATGCAAGGCGAGTTTGATCGTGCGCACAAAAGTAGGACCGCTGGCATCTCATGACGCGTCGCGGAAATGGGTTCTGGAGGCGCAGCTGGAGAACTGCAGCGAGGACACGATGCAGCTGGATAAGGTGGTCATGGATGTCAACGACGGGCTGGACTACCAGGATTGTAATTGGGGCGCGGGGAAGGGAGACAAGCCGGTATTGCACCCGGGGGAGGTGGAACAGGTTTGCTTCGTGGTGAGCGAGGCGGAGGCGGGTAGTGTTGCGGCCGAGGATGGGAGGATATCTTTTGGGGTGCTGGGGATTGGGTGGAGGGGCAGGATGGGGAATAGGGGATTTTTGTCGACGGGGAAGCTGGGCACGAGGGTTTGACACAATGATATGAGATTTCATGATTTTAGCGTTCATCTGGCGTTGGTTTGAGATTTGGACTTTTGCATTTGGCCGTGCCGCTTGTATGGCTTTGTTTGACGATGGACATGGCATGGATGGATTGTACAGCGGATGGCTTCATGGAAGAGGAGCGCATTGATAGGTCTTCTACGAGAACCTGTGAAGATGAGGCTAGACCGAATGGAGTTTTCCACTCAGATCTGCGCAAGGGTTCCAATTGCTTGTCAGTTAAGCTCGTATATCGGGCCGACAGACCGAGCATGATTGATAAAATGCAAGCAACCAACATCTACACCATGTTATGCTTGACACGGCATACAATGACAAAAACAATCTGGTGACCCTCCGGGTTCGGCGAGCACGGATCGAATTTTGCATAAAGTCATACAACCACGATTTATACGACTGGTCCTGTCCCTCGTTGCGTACACATCACTCCCTGTATTATTTTACACGGGGAACCTACGCCACGTAGCGCCACGTAATGCCATTAGATTATACTACTAAATTTATATAAAAGTATACAAAAGTATATATAAATATATTTATATACATTTATATACAAGTTGTTTTTAGTTAGTAGGGTACCACCGTAGTCTTGTACTCGTGTAAAATAAAACAGGGATTGGAGTGTACATGTGGTGAGGCTTCGGATCGCAATACAACGCAGGGCCCAGATAACACAAGCGGCATTGACATCGACCCTGTGCTATTAATACCTTGTTCTCGGATAATGCCGATGAAACTACCCCATCGCATGATAGGTCATTGCGGCTTGGTGCATTGTCTGATCTAAATGTCGATTATGGGTCCCTTGTTATAGCATGAATGAATCAATGCCGCTTCGCTTCTGCGTCTTTTCCATTTTCGTTCGGCTAATTTGCTTGAAAGAGCACAGTGACTCGCAAAGAGCAATAATATGGGCGCCTTATGTACAACATCTGGGGACAATAGAGCTCGCCCGTCTACATTATCTCCTAGTGCCTAACGGGTGTTGTCCCCTTCCCCCTGCAATAGCAACAATATCAACTATGCGAAACGCTGGTAATCGTCTGTTTCACGCACCTTGTATGCACTGGCCGATCCTGAAATCGATGTCGTGTCTCTGCATTGTGCCCATCAGCAGAAGTCCTGGCAGTGACCCTACCAATTGACCATGGCCCAATCATCTGATGACGACAACCAGTCACGACAGACGGAGGGATTGCGAATGAGCCCTTAGGCAGCGAATCAGCCGTTCGGTTTTGCTCGGCACATGCCGACTTGCTTCTTTGGTGCTCGAGCATTCATGCTGCCCAATGGAACGAATTTTCTTCCGGCATTGCATGACCACGAGGCAAGGGATTGAATTGGGTTTCACCCAAGCTTCGTCCTGCCGTGGCACCGGAATCCAGGCACAGGCTCATCACTCAATGAGATTGTCGAACGCAAAACAAAAAGAAATCATCGAAATGCATCTCACCTTTGGTGCTGCGTTGCCGGCAGATTGTACCGTCGTCAAGACGCTCCAGGCAACAACCAGTCCCAATCTGGATTGGGACGAGTCCGATTTGGAGCTGAAAAAACACCAGTGCCTTCTGATCATTAGTGCAAGTCAACGCCATTACCTTTGCCATTGCCGGGCCATGCAGTTCCAATGCGAGCTAGTCTTGCCCCAGCCAACCACATGTGGTGGGTTCCAATCGAAACCTCAATACGGAGTATTCCTCCCAGCAATAGTCCCGGCAGGGCCAGCCCTCTTGTGGCTCAGGTTTATTGATGCGGGATTGTCATAGTTCACTCCGGTTTTACTTGAGCAGAGGCGGACGATGTTCAGCAGGTCCACGCACAGACTGATTTTGACTTTGTTCAGTATCCGTACCTGGCAAACCTTAGTTGACAATTTTTTCAAGACAACCAGGAAATAGGCAATAGGCATGGCCTATTGGCTTTGGGCAAGTAGAACCCAATACAACGCGTTTCCCTTTCATAGGCCTGCTGAAAAAGCACCACGTCCGTGATTCCTACCCAACCTGATCGCATGGGATGGAAGACTTGGGTCCCGTCTCATTGGAACCTTGTCCTGCACTTCAACTGCATCCCCAGACCCCTCGCAGGTGGCGCCTTGCCCGTCGTTTGGACTTCTGTTGAATGCAATGCAAGACAGGGGAGACCTGGTCCCGAGCTAGGATGAGCATTGCCAGAGCCAACTCGGGCTGCAGTTGTCCAGACCGCAGCTTTATGCTGGACCACTTGCTGTTGCTGGCCGCTTATTACCAGTTCCTGCAGAAAATGGCTGGAAATGGCTGCGAGGGTCTGCCCCTTGCCGCCAGGCACGGGCACAGGCGAGGGCGCAGGCCCAGGCACAGGGAACCACCGCACCACCATTAAAATCCCCGTTGATGGTTAAGTCGTTTGCTCGTTCGTTGAATGCTGCATACATGCCACTGATCGATGCAGCAGCGGGTAGCCCGCTTGAATCCACCGCCACAAGGGTGCCCAATAACAAGGATTAGCTAGACTGCAGAAGGCAGGTGCCCGTGGAAAACACTCCTCTCCTTCTTGAACAAGTACACGAATCCGAAGAGCATTGGCTGCGCCAGCATGCAAGTGAGGCGCAAAAGGTGGCCATGGACGCGACTGTTCATCAAGAGACGCTGGGCAACTTGATTGTCAACAGGGCGATTTGCGTGGTTATGACAAGATTGTCGAAACGGCGAGCTTCTAGTCGTGGACTGTGGGTGGTATTATTATCCTGTGATCAGGCTGTTGTAAATGAAACAAGGAAGCGATGCCAGGATATGATTTCCATATTCGGTTACTTTGTCTAATTCGTCACTGTAGAGACGTAAACACGCCCGCAAAAGACGACCAAGAGGCACATGTCGAGAGGTGGCCCCAACCTGGGCCCGACTGGGGAATGTGGCATGCATTTGGGGTTGCATTCTGCTGGGTTCTGGGCTCGTGGACAGACGGCGACAGCAAAAAGACATGCAAACTGACTGTCTCCAGATATTAATATCACCACCGCCGTCATGCTCACAGGACCTCACATGCCCGGCCTGTACAAGGTGCTCGTGTACCTTTTTGCCGGCCAGGGCTGGCGTTCCGAGCCTGTAAAACACGAGATGAAGAAACTGTATCAAGCGGGCAAGGCCATGGGCATGGGTGGTTGCCGATGCCCACATTATGGACGTCCACGGCAGCCCAGTGCTTCTGGCACGAGATTCTTCGACAATGTTTGAGCCCGATTCTTTTTTTTTTTTTTTGTACAGCTCGAGACTCAGCAGTGACGTCTTTTCATCGGCCGCACGGGTTTGACACTGTATTTGTCGCAGGTCCGATTTGCGCATGCTAGATCTGCTGGCCGTCAAGCTGCTTTTTTTTCCCCCGCATGCTTACCACGAACAGTTAGGCACTGAGAACCGATGCTCTAGCGGCCAAGAGTTTCCCAACTATCCCCCACTGAACGACGCCACTTGGAGGCTAACCGTGCTGACAAGGACGAGGGGGACGAGAAGAGACCGCATCTAGGTGGAGCCTCGCCTTCAGACGAATAGTCGTGCTATTTACGGCCGTGAATCCTCCGTGACGTGTAGCAACACCCGGCGTTTACGAACCTGAAAAATGTTGGGTTGATGAAAAAGTGGTGGCGTTTTTTGTTCTGCGTTTATATTCTATGGTCTGCCAGCGCGGGCCGACTCGCTCGGTTGCTGGGGGGTGGTTTTGCCTGATAAGCGTGCTCGACTGTTTGTAGTTCTTCGGCTTGTTGCTGTAGACCGCCATGAGCAGAGAGGTCCTCGTCAACAAGCGGCCCATCAAAATGGAATGGGATTCGTGCGCCGAAAATACGTCCTTGTGTGATGCACAACAGCTCTCAAGCAAGCCTCCTTGGGACCACTTGAGATCCGTGTCGCCACCAAGAGTGGAGAGATGTTGGTGGAGGGGACCAGGATCGACAGGCCGCGAGTGGTTCTGGCGATCCATCTGGATAGCTCTTTGGGGAAAGGGCTTGGGACGGACATCTGGATGCTGGACCAAGTTTGGGCCAACTTGCTTGGCCACTCGCGACGGCGCCAGTGCCTGTGCCTCGCAGAGCGCACCATCGCGCTGGTTCCAGGGGTTGAGCATGGGTGCGTGGGTAGCGGCGTTTGCATCGAACGTCGTGGCCCGTACTGCTGGGGATGAGGATGGTGATGGGGATGGGATCGCGAGCCATGTCGTAGACAAGTTGATGGGTGCATGTGAATGATTGCAGAGATCAAGGAAGGGGCCGATTTGTGATTCCTACTGGTTCGTGCAGCCTCGACTTCAGGCAAAATAGCCTCGCTGGGCGTGATGATCACAGAAAGAGCATCTGGTATCTTCCACGGCCGCGACAGCCTCGTCAGTTTGGACACGGGTTCAGGGTTGAAGCTTGCCGATCTGCACTCGTGCCAGAGATCCAAGGGTCCGTCTTGATCCCCTTTTTTGATTACACCACAGTAGCTTGTTTGGCCGTCAATCCGGCCGTAGTATTAGCTTGCCGCCGACATGGTTGAATGATAATGGGACGTTATTACGCATTAGTTGCAGTAGTCTTGGGAGCAGACTCTGGTAGGTATCAGCGGAACGCAAATCCTGATTATCGCTCGTCTAGATGCTCAAATCAATTTGCGCCCTCTTTGGCCATTCCCAATCGCTAGTCCACCCCTTGGTCGTCTTCCAACAACTGAAGAGGCATTGCGTCTTTCTCTTCCCATCTTCACTTGGGTTCCTTTCTCACAGTACATGTTCTTGCTTGCCCTTTTCGCTTCTGCTCCTGCTTGCGCGTTGTTAACGTGGCTGGTCCTCCTATTGCCCCTGGTCTGATTCTTCGTTCTGTTATCATTTGTCATTTGCCTCATTTGCGTCGAGCAAGCTCCCGTTTCCGATCCCGATCCCGGTCTGGGCTGGGTTGATGAGGTGTGATTGAGTTTGTATTTGTCACTCGGCAAAGTGCTTGACCTAAACTCCAAACTGCACTACGCTGCGAGAGTGTTTGTCTGGAAAACGACGTCAGTCAATCAATCAATCCGTTCGTCCAGACGCCGAGTGACTGACTTAAGAGATGCGCAGCTCCAGCTCCAGCTCCGGATTCTTTGCTCCTCCATTGACCACCATTGTGCACTCCCACGAGGGACCCCTTCTGTCGACATCCATCTGTGGACACCTGCATCTCCACGCTTCTGCTTGCAAGCTGCGCGCGGCCATCACACATCCACCGAACGCCATCAGCCCGCCGCCCATCAGCCATCAACGCGCGCCAGCATCCAGTTGAACGCCAATAGCAGCCAGCTCGGTCCCGACGATCGCAAGAGGGTCCCCCCCTCCACCGAGACGAAATACCCCCCCATTATCTGACTTTGGGCCTCGAATTCAATTTCCATACCACCATCCTTCCATAAGTCAGTCCCTCGCAGCTGGCCTTGCTATTACGAGATCTTGCACAGCGTGCATTCGAGCGAATTGTTGCTCCAGGGCTCAAGGACCAAAAAAAAAGGGACCTGACTGGGGATTGTGGCAGAGATTTTGACCTGCAGCTGGTACGTGCTTAGCGAAACCTGGAATCCAACCTTGTCCTTACCACCTGCCGCCGACATGGGCGGCCACCTTCTCGTTCCAAGGACTGGGCCACTCTGACTGATGTTCCAGAACCATTGCCCGTTTGATCCCTCGCTCGCAGCCGGGGCGAAACTCGAAATAATAGTCAAGGAAGAACAATATTTCGCAAACAGCTTCCAGAATCGACCGAACAGCTTGCTCGAGCCCAACTTGAGAGGGGGACTCCAAACTTTCTGGCGGGACGGACGTCCGCCGCAGCAGCCCGACCTCATTGCAACGAGGCCAAGGAAAAAAAAAACTTGCCATTTCCGACAACGGTGCTCCGTCGTTGAGCAGAGATTGGCATGTCATGGAGAATTCCTCAACTCTGGCAGATTATTTCTGGATCGCCGGTGTAGAATCGATTTCCTACGACGATCCCCTGCCCACAACGACCAATCTTCCTGTTGAATCCACCATTGCGGAAGATGGAGAGCCCGACGATGGCACCATCAATGGCTACAAGCCAGCGGCCGCCCGTCATTCCCGGCAGAATTCAGCGAACCGCCTGTCTAAAATCTCACTAGATGGCCGATTTTCTATAAACAGTACACTTGATGAGCTCGACGGCAACACTCGAAGCAACAGAAGCAGTGCTACGATCAAAGCTGTGAAGCCGACGGGAACGAATGGCAATACTACCAACGGTGCTGCAAATCCAGCACCATCATCACAACCAGGCGTGCCTCCCGAGGGCTTGTTTCCGGGACAAGGGTTAGGCCTTATGGGAATGCCCGATTTCGATTTTGACAAAGCACTTTTGAAATTTGCCGCCGAGCGAGAAAACTTTCTCGAAGATCTATCGTTCAGTGCGGGAGCCAAGCTTCAGTCACGACCGCCCATGGTCAATCCTCGAGCGGAGAGAATCCGCGCTGATGAAGGCGTACCGAGCGGTAGGATGAGCCCGTTGAGGAGCCTCAAAGGGAGCATACGGCGCAAGATCAGTTTTAGAGAAATGAACAACGTGCGCAAGGGTCCTACGATAAACAGGCAAGGCGCTTCCAGTAGAGGTTTGTCACCATGATTGTCCATGATTTCGAGACTCGAATTCGAGATTGCGGATCCTTTGTGAGGCTAACTCAGTCATGGCAGCTTCTGTTCGTACCACCAAGCGGCTGAGCAATTACAACTCTGTTATTCCTCCGCCAGAACCTCTAAACACGGATCCAGATATGCATCCGCTCAAGAGGCGATTCGAGCCAGTCCTTCTCGACCGATACCCACCGAAAGATGCCAACGACGAACTCGCCAAGCGAGGGAAATTTCCCGATTACGTGCCCATGTTTGCTTTCCCAAATGACATCCAGATTGTGTCCTCTGACGACCGACCACGATCAACATGGCATGGCTTCACCATGACAGGAGAAGACAATGCCAAACTCTATGGCATCACCATCATCATCTGGACGGCGTTGACGTCAGACCGGGCGGAGGAGGTGGAGTTGAGATGTGAGCAATGGCGCCAAAATCACATGTCGAACGAGGAGAGAGAATTGGCGGCCAGCTTGGGCGTTCGGCTGGCTGGTGAACGTTCGCACCTTTCACAGCTTCTGTCGAAGCTTCCCACCATTCCGTCGGGCTCCTCAGCCCGAGATCGGCTCGAGGACGAGATCAGCACAGTAGAGGAGAAGATTGCTCTGATGACGGATATGCTGCGTCCGCTGCGGCATGGCGCCGCGTCCAAGATCGAGGGCTTGACGGCCGGCGAAAGCGGCCTATGGATCCCACGAGCATATGGTGTATTAGGCAGGGATGCGGCGTGTATGGGCTTCTGGAAAGAATGGCTCAGATCAATAGTCGTCCCAATGACGGACGGGGGTGTTTTGAGGATTCCCCCGAGTTCACCCAGGGTCGGCAGGTGGCAGCCCCTGGAGCTCTATGTCGTCAATCTCTGCACAGAGGCCTTCAGCCCCTTGGGATCCAAAACCCAGGTTGAGCTTGGAGTTCGAGAGCTGCGACTCTACGCGCGTAAAGAGGGTGCTAATGAGCTTCCGGGGTCCAGAACCATTGACTTGTACGCGCTGTTCCGGTGCCTGTCGCTCGAAAACATCGTCGCGCTCTTCGAATACGCCATGTCCGAGTCTCGCATCATCTTCCTCTCCTCCCACACGAGTATGCTGCACTTGGCCTGCCACGCGTTGGCCAACCTGCTCTACCCCTTGAAATGGGCGAGCATTTTCATTCCTATTCTTCCCGCAAGACTCATCTCGGCCCTAGAGGCCCCCTGTCCCTACATCATTGGCGTTGAGCGCCGATACGAACGAATTGACCTGCCAGATGATGATTACGTCCTGGTAGATCTGGACAAAGACACCATTGACGCTACCTCACAACCCCATCGGCTGCCCCGACAGCATCGGCGCAAGTTGATGTCTCTCTTGCAGGTTGCCGCTCCTCACACTCTGCGGTTCGGCGTCACGACCGGACCTCCACCTTATGCCATCGAGTCCTTCCCCTACGACTCATTCTCGTCTGAGAACGGATCAGTCTTCACGCCTACTGCCTCGCCGGCTACGCTGGGTAAATGGTTATTACAGAACTCGTCCAGTTTTGCCGACCGGAATCCACCAGAGCAGTGTAAACCGCCTGTATTCAATGCCTTTACCGTTTCCTCGGTAGACAGCGGCAAGTCTGATCGTCCTGGGACGAGCAAGTCGTCCAAGACAAGCCTCCAGTCTTCTGTGTCTCCCGCATCTGCCACCTTCCCACCTATGCCTACCACTCCCCTTTCGCGAAGCGACTCAGGCTTTGCCCTTACGGCGACCTTGCGCGAGAAGCGATCAGGATACTTTGGGGAAGAGAAGGGCCGTCGAAGCTCGTCGTTTGGGCTGGATAAGTTCCAGACAATGCACAAACCAAGCTTGCCATTCCTCAACGGACACCAGCAAAACTCATCCATTTCAGGCTTCTCGGTCGTGTCTGAATCCTCCTTTGGCGGCGGCTATGCGCCATCAACGTACGCCCAATCCACCCTCGCTGCGTCCACGATCATGCCCAGCATGCAGATCCAGCCGGTTCGCAACACGGAAACCACGGTATGGGTCGAGGGCCACTGCTTCAGCCTCAACACCAAGGACAGTCTCTCTACTTGCACCATCTGCGACGATAGGTCCGAGGGAGATGGCTTCTACGAGTGCACCTCGTGTAAAACGGTGGCACACGGACGATGCCTGGGACAAGTCTCTCTCGTCTGCCCTGAAGCCTTCCACGCCGACAGAGTGAGAGCCGCGTTTGTGCGGTGCCTGGCCAGTCTCCTGTACACCTACCGCAAACATCTCGGTCGGCCAAACAAGCAACAGAAGAGCAACGGTCAACTGTACGCCTTTGACATGGATGGCTTCATCAAGAGTCTGCCTTACGATCAGCAAGACTACGCCACCATGATGCGTGACACACAAGGTACGTCTTATCCTCTTCACACTCTTTCTAGGTCAACATCCAAACTAACACCACCGCAGCCTTCAACGAGTTCATTCACGACCGAGAAACTCTTCCCGCCAACGATCCAACGATCCGCCTCTTTGACGAGGTCCTCATGGCCAAGAAAGCCCGTGGCCGCCTCGGTCTCACCTCGGGTCTTTCGCGCCTCTCCACCATCCGCCAAAGTCACGGCGCCTCCTTCTTCATAGCACCGCCATCCCGCAGCACTTCCTCCAACAAATCGACCTACCTCTCCGACACATCCGACCACATCTGGCGGACCGCCTCCGTGCCGCTTCCCAAAGGAAATTTCCCCGGCGAATACCGTTCCGTAATCACACGCATCCCCTCCCGTCTCGACAGGACACTCATGCGGGAGCCACGCGCCATCCAAGGCGTTCCCCGCATGGAACAACGCGGCACAAGAGCCTTTATGAGGAAGCAAGTGCCCAGCATGTTGGGCACGACGCCTCCCTCATGATGTTCACGTGTCATTTGTATTAACTAACATGAATACACAAACCTGTACCATATGTCAAGAACTTTTTTTGAACAAAAAAAAATTTGTACTGTACTTTATGGGAAGAATTGATAAGGGAGTGAGGGCAAAAAGAATAAAATGGGTTTGAGGGTACGGGAATACAACTAGCCTATATTGACAGAATATAATCGGTTGGTGAATTATCAACCGGAGCGTTGTGTTAATGCCAGCATGTGATTTGAGGCGTGACGTTACTGGTCCAAGTTCGATGAACAGATATGTCACGCGAGTCTAGTTGATTGCAGGTCAACATCTTGATACAATATAATGTGCCTGCTCGAGCACGGAATTACCACAGCTATGGTGCTGTCTACTTATGGATGGATATCTTAAAAACAAAAGCTACTCGATCGTCCGCGCCAATTCAAAGTGCAAGCAATCTTATCCCTGCATGACATCAAGCACGGTAACCTCTCCACACTAGGAATGCCCTTCCTTACACTCCATAACAAGTATATATGCAAGCAACCGACATCCTTCACCCCTTCCAGAAACCCAACCAAGCAAGGCCCCCTCGATTCTGTCTCAGATCTTCTTCTTGCCCCTCTGAGACAGCGGTTGCGCATTTTCTGACCAAACAGTTTTTGTGTCAAGATCTTCCCAGTCAAGATCCCTCAGTATCGTCCCAATCATCGACGGGTAGCTCAAATGCCCTCTAGGCAAGGTCTTGACACAGTGGTTCTCCACACCGTCTGCTCCCTGGATTTCCTGCAAACCAGCAATGCCAAATTGAATGTTCGATGTCCGGTATAGGAACCCCAATATGTAGTCGCTCTCGGAATAGACATTGACCAGTCGACCAGACACGACACTTTTCAGCGTCAGCCACACGCGGCTCTCAGATGGAGCCGGCGTACCAAGCATAATGACCGAGTCCACTATACCGAATTGGCGTCGTTCTGCCAAGACCATGAGGCAGGCGTAAATTGCTCGAGCTGCGAGGCTATATCCTATCAGTGACACTGGGCGTTCTCCCTGGATCCTTTGTCTTATAAGCGAGTCGGCGAGAACAGCACCAGCTTTCTCCGCGCGGACCATGCCCACGCTCCACGGGTTGTCGATGATCTTGCTGATCCTCAAAAGGGGTTCTGGCCATGTTGAGCTGATCAGACTCTGGAATACTGCAATTTTTTTTCGAGTGGTCCTCGGTTAATTCTTTGTTTCTGTACTGGAGAATGGCAGGCCTCACTTACTCGTCTTGGCTTCGATATCTCGCCTAGCGCTCCCCCAAGCCGTGCTTTTAATAACTGTTTCAAGCGCGCTTCCCAGATTCATGAGTGCAGCTATCTCCCAACGAATGGCATATACTTCTGCTTGATTGCTGAGGGAATGCCAAGGCTTGGTAATATCGTCTGGGTTCAGGAGACATCCGCCCATAGCTATGACAACACGGAGCCTACGATCTTCCACTGGCGACTCTCTGGGATCGGTATACTCGTAATGAGTGCTGCTTTTACAGAGCCGAATAAAAGCAAAATCTTGAACTTCTCTCAGAAACGTCTCCAACATTTTGCTCAAGGGTCTTGTTGGATTCATGCCAAACAGCGATCCCATTAAAACGCCGTTCTCCGCCATGATACCCAGCAATCCTGCAGCTGCCGAGGAAGTCAACCCGAGGCCTCCCTGAGACGTCCCGACGCCGACATTCTTGAGTGGCGCAGCGAGAGAGATGGCGGTAGCGGATCCCGATGAGGCCCCAAAGCCAAGCTTCCACTTTCTGGATGATTTCGGTTCCTCTGGCTTGGCTGCTCCCTCCTCTTCTGGTGGCACTTGGAGAGCTGCTTTGGCTAGCCCTTGAGCCAGATGATTCTTGTCCATTTGGTAGACCTTGTAGGGGAGGTTCAGCGAAGACGCAGTGCACACCAACAAAATTCGCGAGTTTGCATTGTATTCTTGCAGTGATATGAGGACCAGAAGTGCAATGTGCAGGAATAGTTTTCTTCGTTCCAAATGAAGAGTCCACAGCGTATTTGGAATCGGTGGGTGTCGAGCTGCCAGCTCTGGGTCAACGTGGTTTGCCGGTGTTCGAGGAGGTCCTTTTCGCCGTTAGTCCATGATACCAGCTACTAACTTGGCAGCACACAGCCGCTTGCGTTACAAGCATGGTCAACGAGATAGCATCAGAACGTATCTTACCAGTAGCAAGCGTCGAGACGACGGCACCACCCCGACCACCACGATCACGACCGCGGCTTCCAGCACGACATGATCCGCGAACACCACGCCCGCGCGACCTTGAGACAGAGACACATGGAACCGTTTCGTTGACATGAATCTCCCGAAGGCGCTGTAGCACATTTCCCTGCCACTTCCTAAAATAAGCAAGAGCCTCCTTTTTGAGTTCTCTGAGCTGGGGTGTCAGGGCTTCATTCTCTTCTTTCTCAATGATCTGATGCGTCTTCTCGTAGGTTGTCGAGGACGACTCTCGCACATTTGAGTGAGCCGCATTCGGGATCGACACGTTCTCCTTGTTGCTGCCTCTTCGTTGAAGAAGGGGAAGCGAGAGCCAATGGTGGTGCTCTTCTTCCCCGTGAGTCGGGCGAACAGGGGGCGAATCGAACATGTTGCTCATATTTCTGTGCATACTCTCGGTGATGGCATTGACCAGTGTAATAAAATCGTTCTTCTCAGCTACAGAAATGATTCCTGTCAAGTCAACGGGACGGCGGGCTGTTTGGTGGCCACTTCCCCTGGATCCTCGGCCCATGCTGCAGATCAACTAAAGCGTTTGTCGATACGGACGCTGTGCTTCTTCCCCTTTCCGAGACTACTAACGACACGACTGGGACTTCATCAAGATGAATGTTCCGTCATACCGCAGGTGTTCTGGGATATGAGATGTCTGGGCTTACCTCTTGACGCAACACCAAACGCGTGAAGACTCAACTCGAACGGGAGGGAACAGTGGACAACAGGAGGGCCATTCGAAAGAGGCCATTCGACTGCAAACAAAAGAGGCAATGGAGGAAACATCCCGAGGCCGGAGAAGCAGAGACGTCAGGCTCGCCTTTCAAAACTCGAGCTCTTCCCTTTTGTTCAGAGTCGGCTCACATCAGACTCCACATGGAGCAAGAAGCACCGGCTCCGGCAGTCAACAACACCCGCTGACGGTTGACAGCTGGCAGTTGACAGCCGACAAGTGCGGGTGTCAAGTGTCGAGCACATGGATGCCCCATGGCGGCCGTAGCCAGAGTGTGGTGCCACTCGACGTGTTGGAAAGCTGTTCGAGTGAATCGCGTGGCAAAGACTGTTTACGCATAAAACACCTTCTTTCGCGTAGCAAGTAACGACACGACGGCTCAACCAGCATACAGATCAAGAAGCGGAAAGGACGGAATTACAAAGAGCTCTTTGAATTTCATACACGCTCGTAAATGCTCCCGCTATGCGCCGGAATGCCCCTAGCCGTCCGCGTGTGCCATTTCCTGCCACGCAGTCCGGAACACGAATCCAGCCAGACATCTTTCTTCGATCGTCCTAGTACAGGGCAACTCGGCCGATACCTGCTACCATGCCCCTTACAATGGTCATGACCAGCTGCATTCTCGAGCTGGGGCCAGCTTTGTGGAATCAGAACTCAAGGAGAATCGAGACGTTTGTGTTGTGACTCTCTGTGCCTCGTCAAGTTCTAGTCACCCAACCAAATAGACGTGCTAATGAGGCCCCCGTTGACTGCTTTTAAGGAGGTAGTCACGTAATCCCTTCAATATTTCATGTCGATAGAGCAAAAAATTTTGGCTTTGCTGTCATTACGATAACGGTCATCCGTTTGCATACGGAAACCCCCGACAGTTCGTTGTACCCACGACTGTCTGTGAAGACAATGCGAGTGGCTACAATCAACGCCCACGAGTCCCGCAGTGTGATCCTTCAGCATTATCGCTTTGTGTTAGTGTTGGCCTCCTCGTGGCCGTGGACGGAGGAGCGATTGCTCCAAGGCTGTTAAAGGACGCCTCAATGGGCTTGTACTACCCGACAAACATGCAAGTTGGTGGATGGCAAACCAGGCCCATGGCATTCGGCAACAAAGATACCGCTTTATTGACGACAGAGATCCTGAAACAGAAACTATTCTTCCATGTCATGATATCGCTGGTGCGCTGCCATGGCAAAGGGCGGCAGAGAGTGCCCACACGTCGGGCAAGCAGAACGGCCAGCGTCGTCATCCCAGTCTATACTCATGACAGAGTCGTCAGTGGAGATTTCATCCACGGGATCATCAGCAGGCGAAGGTGTATCGATTCTAAATGGTCGAAGCACTTCATCTTGATTCTTAAACATGGTAGAGATATCGCGTCCAGCGCCGTCTCAATCATCAGCCGCACCGGCCACCATGTTTGCTACACAGATATTGATCAGCTGCAAGTTCCACCTGCCACCTTTCTCTCCGTGAAATCGTCGAAGAAGGGGCAACAACGATTCCGCAACCAACTGCTGTGCCAATTCGTCTATGTCGCCGGTGACATCGAACACGAAGGTCGGCAACGGGCCCGATCGAGACACGCGACTGAAATTCTGGGTTGAGCTATTGCCTTGACGTGTTGGCCAGGATCTGACGGCAAGCCTGATGGTCTTCGGCCGAGCAATCCATCTTTGTGCTGCCGGCATGTCCGCGTGTTGATCCGATGCCAGCAGATCAATTCGCATTCGCCGAATGAGCGAACAAGAAAGTTTATGCAGCTCCTCTGTGATCCGAGACACAGTTTCGAGTCCCTTGAACGTGTCTTCTATGCTTATCTGTGAGGGGATATTGCCCGAAACCTTGACCTCTGTGGGATCGAAGCCATGCAAGAGACCCCAAACCCTCGCACCTATCCCCTTCTCCGCCCCTGGCCCTGCCAGAAGTGTTTCCAGAAACCCCGGTGACATGGACGGATGGAGACGGACTTCTTTTACGAACAGCATTGAAGTGAACTGCGAGTCAAGTTCGACCTGCTCACCAAGAACATGTGATTCAAGTTGCATGGCAGTCTTGGAGCCGATTCCAGGGATCTGTCTGGTCTTGTGTGTATCCACAAACGCATAAACATCGTCATCGTTGAGTGCCACCAGTGTGGTCTGATTTCGTGGTTTGTTTCGCGCACCGACAAGTTTACTTAGCAACTTATTGGTTGATATACCGCAAGTGGAAGTGTACCCAAAGTCCGTTTCGATCTTGGAGCGCAGATGGTGGGCAAAATGCGATCCCAACAGCAACCTCAAGTACGTTTTGTTCTCCAAGGGAGCCTCGTCCGGGATCGTGCCTTCGATGCAGCCGGCGAAGTTTGTCAAATCACACTGAAATCCAGCTTCTGGGTTTGTTTTCGACAGGTAGAAGAAGGATTGCGATAGAGAATTAACACTCAAGCACTCGATGTTGTAGTCTATGATGTCTGTCACGTCTACAACATGTGTCAGAATGGTGTATGGGATGGAGGGATGTGTGAGCGCGCCCCTTACCCATAAAGACCTCATCCATGCCTAGTCGTTCGGCTTTGTTATTCCACGAGTATGAGCGCAGGAAATTGAACAAGACTTTACTCATGTCACGGAAAGGGGTCAGGTCTTCGCCATCGACAAGTACCAAATCCTTGCATAACTTCCGGGCCTCTGAGATGAGCATAAGCTTCTTCGCGCCTTGCCTGCGGGCGTTGTAATTACACGTCGCGAGGATGTTCTTCTGTCTCACACCAAGAGGCTTAGACTTGAGAGTGGGGTCTTTGTTCTCGAAGACTTGTGCATAGAAGCAATCATAGTCCTATGCGGGCATGGGTCAGCGACAGTCACGGCGCGCGGGTTGCGTGAAGCGAGAAACGCACAAACTGAAGGATGACAGATTCATGTTTCGATTTAGGTGCGCGTCTCGCTTGCTTATCCATAAGACCAGCATTCAATTCCTCCTGATGCTCTATAGTCATGCCTCATCTGGGACAGGGAAGTGCATAAGCATGGGCATAAGCATAGCTGTGAAGTTCAATGGTTCAAAAAGGTGAAGTCGCGCGTGAATGGCGATGTTAGGATCACCGCTGACAAATGACGTTGGTGGAGACTGCCACGAATAGCTCACAGTGTCTAAGCATGGAATGGACCGAAGCACAAAATTCTACACGCAGCTACCTGTAGCATTACGTAGAGGGAAAATGTTTTTTCTGTCCCATGCATCGTCAAACTGACCTAAATGAGAGGATTTGACACCCGAACTCGGCTGCCACCACTTATGACTAGGCGCTTTCCATTTTTCCTTCAAAGATGGGTGAATTGGGAGGCAGGCGGCACCAGCACCTTTCTCTTATCAGTCAACGACCACGATCTGAAATTCTCCGTCGCCAACCCCATGCTCAACGACCCAAAAGTCGGTCAATCCGAGCCAAGCGCGGTCCCTAGGACAAAGCCGTTGCATCCGTCGCAACGTGAGACTATCGTGGCCCTAGTGGCAGAGGATTAGACGCGCGCGCGCACCACGTTGGGCCCTGGTCATTCTCCAGCTCAACACCAAAGTTCAGGACGACGGGTTGAATCCTGGCAAGCCACAGCTGTCGTTTGTCTGACTACCACCGTAGTGCTCACGAGACTGGGAACACCGTGACATGATGACTAGCGGGCGGGCTGTGGCAAGGGCAACTTGTCTGAATGGGATTACAACTCTTGAAGAAACAGCGGCATTGTGTTAATAAGAAAAACTGACAGGCAATAGGACTCTGCACAAATGAGGCCGTTCCTCATCCCGAAGCCTGCAAGACAAAGCCTGGCCATCCAAAAAAAAAAGGAATGAGATTTGGCACCCATCCTTACTCTACCACAAGAGGCAATTGTGTGCTGTCAGCAATTTCAGGTCGCGGCTACTGAGCACCATGTGGACCTGTCTAGTGGGCATCCAAAACAAGCGCCACAGTGATGATGAATGGCCTGACGAGGATCTCGGGGCTTATGATCCTCGTCGAAAGAAGGTCACTATCCAACCCGCTGGGATGGCTTCATTTCGTGG
>AFRD01000231.1:0-52598 GCA_000222875.2 Periglandula ipomoeae IasaF13
AATAGGATTGTGGATGATTTGATAGTAATCGGCCATGGCCAGTTTGTCGGGCAACTTCTCGAATGGTAAAATCATCAGCTTCCCTTCACGATCTCTGATCTTCCTTAGTCCACGAAGAACCGAGGCTATGCGAGCCTCCATTGGCGTCTGCACCATAGGCGGCCGACCCCTTTTCCTGTATGCATCATCCTCTTTATCATCGTCTCGCTCTTTGTGGCCAACTGACGCCTGATGGCCACGAGATCTCCTGCTTCGTTTCCGGTGTCCATGTTCTTCATCCGTGGAATAATCCTCTTCATCTTCATCTTCATCGTCATCATCATCATCATCCTCGCCATGGGATCTCTGCGACGGGGAATCGTCCACGGGAGGGAGATCGCCGAGATCGGGAAGCTTAGCATCTTCCACGGCAATAGACCCATCTGCGACCAATTTCTTGACTTCCTCGGTGAAGACATCTCGCAGACGAACCGCAGCACCGAATATTGGTGCTGACGGTCGGTTATAGACCTGAGCGTTGTGACAAATTTGTGCCACATCCTTGACGAACTCTGAAAACGCCACGTACTGCTTCTTCTGGATTTTCCCCTGTAGTTCACGTTAAGATATTGCTGGTGACAGCAGTACAAGGTACTATCTTACCCTGACGGTACTGAAAGCGATCGGATCACTAATAACGTCGAAATAATCGGGAAGTGTTCGTCGATTTGGAATGCGCTGAAAGCCCGCGGCTAGCTCTTCACCACTTCAACATGCATATTAGCACAATCTCGAATCGGTGACTAATAAGTGCACCCTCACTCTTCTTTGACGCTTGAGAGATAAGATGTGAGCGTCTGAATCAAATGAAACATGTCTTGCTGGTCGTCGTCGGGCGCGTCGGTCTCGACGTCAGTTTGCATGTTGCTCGAATGATCTCTCATCACAAGATCCCTCTCTCCGTCTTTAACTTCGATGGAACCACTGGCGTCATTGGTAATGGAGACCTCGTGCTGAGACATTTGTAGAAAATGGGAATTGCGCAAAGCCGTTACAGGAATAGAACACGGTGAGTAAGATGGCTAAACTCGAAATTGCGCTCGGCGCATGATAGACGCATAGATGCATCAAGATGCTGTGGTGCACAGAAGCGGCTGGTGCGAGAGTGCGAACGCGTACCGCTGTCCGTGACATTGGGCGGCTTGCTGACTCATCTGCACATCCCTTGAGTACCCGAAGCACCTACCTCTTTATCCAATAAACAACTACTGGCTTAAGACCGTTTATAAGATAAATTCATCGTCTGCATAGGTAAAACTTTGTGATTCATGTACACTAATAATTTCATGAGCAATGATGAAGTAAATGTGCTGCTAGTATCGAGCTCGGCGTGTGATGGCTAAAACAATACCATGTACACTCACGGACCTTAAATGCTTCGTTACTCTCTAGCCACGTATCACAGCGAGGGGACTTGGATGTCTTTAATCGCGTCATTGGTCTAACCATTGACACGACAACGTATCAACGCCGCCAAAGGCAACTTCTCTACCCTTCGTCAATAGACCACTTCCGTTTCAAGTTTAACTGTTGTTCCGTACGAAAGGGTTCAATTCTGCTTTCTTACCTGCTTCCATGTGCTCTTTTGTGTCGGCATCGAAGTCAAAACATCCCTACACAGCAGGAAGGCAATATAGCATGCGCACAAAGTATAAAGCCCCGGAGGGGACCGGAGTTATTGAGCTTGACGACAATGCTACGGTTTCTCTGCTATTTGAAGCACTTAAGGCGAAAACATCCATCGAACATTTCATCATCAAATATGGCCAGCCAGCGTCGATGCACACAATAACAACGGATCACGGAGATATTGCTGTGAGAAGTCTAGGCCTCCACGGACAAAGCCTAACCATCGTTCCCTATGAATCGTCGAACTGGACTCAGCAACCAGGAGATAGTCCAAGCGTTGCGGATAGCTCGGTTGACTGCGTCGTACCTTGGGCAGCGAGGGACGGAAGTCTACGTGAGGCCGCGCCCAAATAGCATTTCTGGAAACGGTCTTTCGTTAACCATTGACTAATCCTCCGGGTAATGCCAAGCGACAACAGTTGCTTATTCACCGCATTTGGAAGGGCCTTGCCGAAGCAGTTACCACCAGGAGAGCTTCGAAATATGATGGCGGTATATATCGCGGAGCATCCCGACCTTTACAATGAAGCTGTCCTGGGCTGCCCTCCCCTTGACTACCAACGTAGCATACGCGATCCTGATCGTTGGGGTGGCGGAATAGAGCTAATTATTCTCTCTACAGTCTTCGACATTCAGATTTGCACCTTCGATGTCCAGGTATGGTTGACGTCTCCGATGCATCCACCTTAACCATATCCCTTTATCTCATCACAAGTGATTCGCGCTCACGCCGAGTTAGGGGCAGCATCTTATAACATTTGGAGAAGAGAAAGAAAATATGTGTATTTTGGTCTTCTCCGGCATCCACTACGACAGGGTTGCATTCAGCTTCTCTGATTACCCGCACGAGTTGGTGTCGCTGCCTCCCGAAATGGACAGAACTGTTTGGCCTACCACAGACTCGGAGGTAATAGAAAAAGCTCGTTCACTTGTCGAGAAATTAAATGCTGGCCACTATTTCACGGATACAGAAGGATTAGTACTGAAGTGCAACCAACCAGGATGCGGTTGGATCGGCAACGGACAGGCGGCTGCGAAACAGCATGCCGAGCTCACTGGCCATACGAACTTGACGGAAATTCCCGATGCGGACGAAGACAATGTGTTGCATACATGCCTAGCGCCCGATTGTACGTTTATAGGGCAAGGCAGAAAGGCCGTCATTCAGCACGAAGGTGATACAGGGCATGGAAAGTTCAAGATCATACCAGATATGTAATGTCAGCTTGGAACAGTTGACTGGACAGCCACTTCCCGCAAGTAAAAGCATCAATTGAGAGGTGACTTGCAGGTAGACCATCACCAGGACTCGTTGCCGTGACATGACGATATCGAGGCGACCCAGCAAGTTACTGATATTGTGTTTCCTAGCACCATCGACTTTCTAGAGAGTCATATTGGCACAATGAAGATTACGGGGGTGACCACGACGGCGGCATCTTGCGTTGTGGCATTACAGCTAGTTCTCCTACACGTCCCTTTTGTACCTTTCTTTCTTTTCTTTCTTTTTTTTCTTCGGGTGAGCCCAAACATTGAGTTCGATATACATGTTACCAGTGATTCAATTATTGTAATGATGCTACCAGGCATAGTAAATTATTCTAAGCTTCTTTTTGCGGCTTCATTGTCGGCTCACCTTGTAAATTATCGATATTAGCAAGTTCCAAACTGAGGAGCTCGTGTTTATTATGCCAAGTTTGTTGACCTTTCGCAAACTCTCTCATATATTGCGGAGGGGGCGGAGGGTCCGTGATTTTGGTGATGAGGTACGCAGTAGAAGCCTCAGCAATGCCATACATCAATATCCCGAACAAGGGTACCCTAATAAGAACGTAGAATCGCAATGCGAACCCAAAGAGGACACCCTCTCGGTTTCGGAACCAATTTCGTTTCTCCTCCTTCGTGAAAGGGATACGTGAGAAATAGGGTTCGAGCAACTCTCGCATAAGACTCCGGGAAGAATAGTAACTCTGCAAAAAAATTACGAGATACCTTCGAGGGAAGAAAAAACCTGTCCCAAATATGACGACGGCCGGCCCCAGGCCGACTGCTCTGTGGAACGTATAGAAACTCACTACCGGCAGAACAGTGGTTCCAACAACCGGTAGGTATGACATACTGAAGATTATGATTGAAATCACTGCTCTGCGAGCAAATTTTGTGAGGAACCTCGAATATTGTTTTCTTCCACTGGTCGAGCTCTCCTTGCTATGCAGTTGATAAGACCTGAGGTTAGGATAGTAAAGATCTCGTAGAGCTCCGGGGTCTTCATGTTTGTGCTTGTGCACGTAGGTGGTATCGACCCAGTTCTGCGATTGCATGAACCTGCGATTGCTTTTAGTCATCAAGAGGAAATTTGGAAGGCAACTTGGCTAATTTCACATACAAGTTGTCTAGTGTTGGTACAAGGTAACGCATGATCGTCATGAGAAAGAAAGGTACTTGAAGAACATAATCACCCGTAAAGTTCAGCCAATCGATGACTGTTTCGTCCCACGAAACTGATTCGAGGGAATAGATCAGAGACAGGAGTCGTATCAATAGCTTGATGACAAAGATCTATAGCAACGATCAGCTTTTTGTCATTGCGATTGACAACATATCAATACTCACCGGAATAGCCATTAAGATTCGGATTCCTATGCCAGCCACGACAGCATATGCAGCCTGTCGATAATGCTCCGTTGTGAAAATTTCAGGATTCTGCAAAGCTCTATGGGCTGCTTGTAAATCAGCCTGTGATCCTTGCATTTCGCATCATCTTTCTACACTCACCGCCTACCAGTGTCAACTGGGCACCTCGGATGATTGCATTGGGTTCAAAGTTCGACATATCGAACGCAATTTTATTCGCTGGCATTTCTTGTTGTGCTGTATGTTCTACTTAAGTATCGTCGAGTAAGATGTTTCTCGATGCGCGGTTTGGACAGATTAGGCGAGAATCAACACTTCATTGCCCCGTTTGAATAGATAAGCTTCGTCAGAGGGTATTCGGCGCCAGATACTGTTATCCTATCAAATGCTCCACTGTGCTCACTGGGTGCAATGGTTGTCGTATGCAATGGTTGTTGTTCCTAGTTTGAACACGAAAACCCACAACGACGTCACATGTCAAAACCAAAGGGGGCTCTCATGGATAGGACGTGCCAGTAGAGCCAGTCGAAAATTAACACGCCCTCGATGAACATCTTCCAAGGTGCCCGAAAACACTCTACTAAGTCTTATACTGGTTCAAATCAAGGCTGAACCGGCTTCAGACCCGTTGAGTATTGGCTGAATAATCATTGAAGCCAATTGATTCACAACGCTAGGGCCGCGTTGCTGTGTTGGCATCTATCATTGAATTCCCATCGTAAATCGCGGCACGACCACGACGCCATGCGGGAACTGACACCACCTGAATCGCTATCGCGTCGATAGAAGCAAGCGCCACGGCGTTTTCTTGATATGGAGAACCAACAGATGCAAAAGCGAGATCTCGTCATGCGACGAGCTGTCACAGAGCCTACAATCACTCAGCGACGTAGACAAGGTACTCGGCCTCCGAATTCCATCGTCGAGACGCTCTATAGTCATCAAAACGTCAAGATTATCTCTTTCACTGCAAATGGCTTTGGCCGACAGCATTCGAATAGATTGAACACTGGTAATCACACTGCTGATGAGTCCGTGGACTTGCCTTGGCGGTCCCCCTTGGAGCGGACCATTGCCGTTGGTAAGAAATTCAATCCATGATAACAGCGAGGTTGCAGCAGCTAATGAGACACATTAGGAGCATTTTGCGTGTACCGTGCACCAGGCTCTGTCGCCTTCCTCAGCTGCGGTTCAGCCCTCCAACCTATTTTACCAAAAAGTCAATGCTGGCGGATCGACGACGATGGCAGCAAGTTTGTGTTGCAAATCCGTCCTGCACACTACTGGAGGATAGAGCTACCAACTGCCAGCGCTGAGCAAGAACAACAAGCAGTCGAATTCAAAGATATACTCGACAAAATTTCGTCATTTGAGAAGACGCGATGCCCTTTCAAGCGAGATTTCGTAGTGTCAATTCCGACTCGTCTAGAAGTCAAGCCGAGGCCATGGGTGCCTTCGCTGCCACAGGACGAGGCTCAAAATGGCCTAAGCCGACCGAAACGCAACATGCACGGTAATATGGGCAAACCTCCGTCCATGTCAACCTCCAACATTAGCAAATGTGATGCAATATCTACTGTGGAGACCTGTGAGTCTCTTGGCAGCCAAGCCTATACTATAGGCGCTTTGAGCGGTGAACCAAGGACCAGGGGACTTGTACCACATGTGCTGGACAATTTGTTACCGACCGGATCTTCGTCTTCACCATCAGTCTTCAACAATGCGCGGAGGTCACTTCTAACGGAAGCCCTGCCCGAGACGACTTCTAGCAATGAAGGCCTGCCTCCTCGGGACCGTAAAAGTCACGATCAGCGTCCGCCGTGGATAGTGAGCTCCGGTTCTGCGGAGAGCTTCCATCTTCAACAAGGTGCAACATCTCCAAAAAGTCTTGATGGCACGACAGAAGCCGACTCACATCTTGCGCCTGCTAATAGTCTGGAAGACGTACCAACTAGCTTATTTCAGGGCTCTGGGAATCTGAAACTTGATCAACAGCCCAAACTCAGATACTTCTTGGGCAATCGCGGTAGTCGCTCGTTCACCTCGCCACCTCAGCTGACAATGTCGACGACCCCACCATCAAAGTCATCCTCCCTGCACGAGTATACGGATATTGCTTCAGGCGACGACTCATTGGATTCCTTTCACAGTGCCTCGTCCAGCTGGAAATCGGGGCTGCAAAGACAGGACTCAAGTCATACCTCGCGTAACGAATGGGTAAATCCAGAGCCGATTTCCACCGTATCGGCTATCCAGCAAGTCGACGCACGACACGGCGTTCAGGAAGTGGGCAATATGACCATGCCATTTTTGCGGAAGTCCCAAACAAGAAATACGTGCACGGAAACAGAACAAGATAGGCCGGTAGGTCTCACTCTCACACGTAGGCTTCCCCTGGCGATTGTGACCAAGACATTCGGTATTCTGTTAGGTCCACCCAGCCATCTTGTTGCCCTGATGCTTAGAATTGCAGCACGTATTTGTGCGGGTGAATGGAGGGGACAAGCCCAGGGTGTTACTATCGGTGGTCAAGTAGTACCCGTTCGGTGGGATTATTCGAACGGTGAGGTCAGTGACTGGAGCGACGAGGACTTCATGGATTTCCTTGATGATTAAGATCTGCGATATGCAATTGCTGGCTACAAGCGATGTGGGTCCGCTTCTAATAATAGATCCTAGCGTGGCATACTACTTCGCCACTATGTACGTATAAACAGAAAGACTCGGAAGTAACAGAACATGTCAGCATTCTGGGGACAGCAGTTGTCATACTCAGAAAGAATAACTACTTAGGTAGGTAGTCAAGTTGCCAATTCTTTGTGGTAACTAAACACTAATAAGCCAGTGTCACTAAAGCCAATCGACGACATTCCTCGTAGATAATCTTGGCTGCTCCTACACTCCATCACTTCGTTCAGGACAACAACAGATGGCATCAAAACCACAACCCAATCACGCGGATGTAGTGAGCAATATCCTGAAAGGCTTTCATGTGCACTTAGAGTTCGGTGTGTCATGTACCACTTCGCGACGGAGCAAACGATTCACCTACAAGTCACATCTAGGACACAAAGCAAGATCTCCAGCTGATCAGAGGCGAAGTAGCTCTGCACCACCGCCTGCCTCTAACAAACGTCGAGATGCACCAAGATTTACGAAAACTTTGCCCGCTACACCAAACGAGTTGATGATGATAGAGCAAGAGGGCGGGCTGCTGAAATGGTTTCTTTGGCAACAGCCATGATGACTGTGGACAATGGGTTTGAGGATCAATGGTGGCATCGCGACGCAGGGACAAAGAAGTACGGTGGCGGGAGACTTGATCTCTTCCAGTGACGGCTCAAACAATATTACAGAAATCATATCCGCCATCAGCGAAAAGTCTTCAGAGGTTTAAACTTGCGATAAAAACGATTTCTTAATTGTATGTACCTTCACAGCGGTGCACGAGATAAAAATTTACATATATATGTTTGCCGATACTATGTATGTATTTATTCGTGATTGTGAAATGTTTGTATTTGTTGCTTTTCTGAAAAAAAAAAATAATGCTCTCTCGCCTTTTATTCTTCCTTTGTTTTTTTTTTTTGTTTTTTTTGTTTTTTTTTTGTCAATATTTTAGTGTGCTCAAGCGTCAATTTGCCGACTCTTCCAGGCTATTTTTCAGTCGTGGGGCTCTATTAAAAAAAATAAATAAAGTCATCTAGCAGCATTTATTTTTTTGGGCGGCTTCCGAAAAAAAAAAAACACCCATTCACTGCTATTGGGAAGAATTTGTACCATAAAAAAATAAAAATTTGAAAACAACGAGAGCTTTATATGAGAGTAGTTTGCCAAATAAATAATCAATCAACGATTTTGTCTATATTACATTCTACATGCTATGACAGCAGCCGTACACACGACTAAGGAAACTAATTGGGTTCTGTTGTTATAGAAGCATTCGTCTGGGATCTTCGATGTACTCCTTGATTTTGACAAGGAATTGCACAGCTTCTCTGCCGTCCAGCAGGCGATGGTCGTATGTCAAAGCCAGGTACATCATTGGCCGGACCTCGACTTTGCCGTTAATAGCCACTGCACGATCCTTGATCGCGTGGAGGCCGAGCACTGCGCTTTGCGGCAGATTGATGATAGGCGTTCCCATCAAGGATCCAAAAACGCCTCCATTGCTAATGGTGAATGTTCCACCAGCCATGTCCTCGATCGTCAATTTTCCATCTCGCGCCTACCCAATCAATCAGCAATCAGCACTTTCGAAGATACAGGCGTAAAATGTAGCCTCACCTTTTTTCCCATGTCAGCAATGGCTTGTTCGATTGCGATCAAATCCATTGATTCAATATTACGAACGACCGGCGTGACCAATCCCTTTTCGGTCGCAACTGCTACCGAAACATCGACATAGTCACGGTAGACGATCGTATCGCCACCGTTTGGTCCTTCAATTGATGCATTCACTGCGGGAATATCCCGCATAGCCAATACTGCAGCTCGCGAGAAAGCGCTCATGAAGCCAAGCTTGACCCCAGTCTTCTTCAAAACTTCGTCCTTGTAGAGCTTGCGGAAATCCATAATATTGGACATGTCAACCTCGTTAAACGTAGTCAGCGAAGCGGCCGTGTTCTGTGACTGCTTGAGACGCTCGGCAATTCTAAGGCGCATTCGGTTCATTTTGACCTGCGGACGCTCGTGGTTAGATTTAATCAACTCTCTCATTTGCTCAGACGTGACATACTCTGCGCTCTTCACGGTTGCCCGTGTCAGATGATCCGTTCGCCAGCTTCTTGGGCGAGGGCTGGTTCTCTTGCTGTTTCGCCTTAGTCGATGGCGACGATTCGCTGCTTTTGGATGCTGAAGTCGTGTGCGTTTCTTTCGGTTGTTGTTTCTTCTCTGGTTCGGCTGTCTCCAGTGTGTCCTTGGGCTGAGACTTGTCTGTATCCTTTGCCTCGTCCTTGCTTTCTTTCGACGCGTTTGCATCTTCTTTGGCATTGGAAGATGGCGCTCCGCCCAGTTCAATTCGAACGAGATCCTGGCCGACGGTAACTGTGTCCTCTTCGCTGGCGAGGAATTCCTTGATGGTTCCGGATTCTGGAGCATTTACGGCGACATCAATCTATAGGTCGTCGCATATCGTGTCAGTTTGCAAATAATGCGGTGGTCAGCGTGAGGGATATAGCTCCGCGGTGTACCTTGTCTGTCTCGATGGTAGCAATCTCTTCGTCCTGTTCGACGAAATCACCCACGGCCTTCGAGAATTGCTTCAGGGTGCCCTCGGATATGGATTCTGCCATTTGTGGCACTTTCACGACCTTATCGGCATACGTTCGGACGGTTTGCATCATTGTCGGAAGCAGAGCTAAGGGACTAGAGTGACGACCACGCATTGTGCGTAGAGGCGCCATGCGGGCGGCTGTGGCTATCCTTCGGGAGAACATCGTGGTGCTTCTCGTTTCAAAGCCCGCTGCTTGTTGTAGTCTTGGATGGACGAGATCAGGGAGCTGCTCAGAAAAAGATGCTGGTATGTTTGTGTAATCTGGACAACTGTGCGAGTGTGTTGGTGAAACCTTGCTTGGCCAAGCTGTTGTGGGTACGCTGGGAAAAAATCGGAATGTGCCAGCGACCTTACCCCATTAAGGCATTTCAAGTTAGTGTGCCTAGGACGTGTTTGTATGCCTGCTATTACACAATGTACTGCTGCTTTCTTGGGCGGTCGCGCAGTAGTAAACATAGGTTGGTGAACATGAAGCCTATGCCAATTTGGCGCTCATGTGCAACATCACCTGGATGTCGCTGAAACTGGACTGTGTGTCGTATCTAGCTGCACCATAGAGCAGTGCTCTGATGGGAAACATCAGTACCTATACGATACATATGTACTTAACGTATCTCCTTGGGGTCCGAAAGACTACACTTCCGTACCAACGGGCATGCCTTGCCAATTAGCAGCGTAGTTCTTCGAGGACTTAAAAATGGAAAGATCATCGCCACCTCAGAGCCCCAAAATTGCAAAAATAAGAATAAAACGGATAGATCATCGCCCTGATACAGACCGACCATGCGTATGGAGCTGCGAAAGAGAAGCCGATCGATATAGGGTAGCAGCCAGGCACCTTCGCCTTCATTTCGAAGCACCTCGAAAAAGGAACCACCAGGCCAGGTACCTACGGGGTTGCCACAGGCGAATATCCACACCTGGGCGGGTAAGGCACCAAGGAGCGAAGCCCGCATCAGCCGCCGGAGTGACGAACCACCACTTGCTACTGATGAAGAGTTTTGGTAGCTCTTCACAAGTGACCTCTGCAATCAACTCGGGACGCGCGCAGCCGCAGTGTAACGGGTCAACTGCCCAGGACGCAGTATCATTCTGCTAGACTCAACAGCACAAGGCCACAGTTCCACGTCACCGTCGGCTACTCCCCACGCCGAAAATTACGACAGGACACGATGTCTTCACGACGAGCGGCAATGTGAGCACCCTGGGCTCCCCAAATAAAACCACCAAGCAATCAAAGTCAATATTCACGTCAATGCTGACAATCCACCCCGAACAGTTCGCTCTACCGGCGGTCGTTAAAGCTTGCCCTTGATTGGGCCGTCCAGCGGCAGCTTTGGCGTGGCCAGGCCCTGTATATCCGATCCCTATTCGAAGCCAACCGTAACGTTACCGACTCCAGGCAACAAAGAGTGCGACCGAGCGTGACATGGCATATAAATTCACGATAGAAACTGACAATTCGGCAGGTTCTTCTATCCGAGACTGAAAAACTTCTCGATACGTGGAAGCATCCAGACCCATACATCCCCCCGACAGCACCAGGAGGTAGGCAGTTCACATGATCCGACACTGGAAAAAATACCATAGGAGAAGCTACAGCTAACCCATTGCTCCACAGGGTCCAAATATGAGCGTAACCTGCCTTCACCGATCCTCGACCGTGAGTACCTTTTTCGCCGAAACTCCTGTATGATCTCCCACTCACTAAATGCCCGTGATTTAGCCCCTCCGCACCAAACGAATAGACACTAAGGGAACGAAGCTTGGCTGCGATGGACCAGACAACAGGCGTTTGTAATACTAAATTTTAAAATCGTCGCATCAATCGAACAATCGTATTCATAGAACCCCTTGTACATTTATCTCCGACCGAATGACACATTTCTTACACTACACACGATATGCGAAACCCAACGAGCAGGTCTGCCAAGTCGCGCCAGATCACCCAATACACCGACACCACACCTACGTGACAGAAAGCCCGAGGCGAACGAACCACGAATATGCACGACAATCAAATGTTTGAAAAGTGTTATCATTCATGACCATAGCCGTGGATTATTGTACAACCTTTGTACGCAATAAAAGCAAACCTTGAACCGTGAACCCTTTGTCATAGCAACCAAAACAACCGACCATCGCAAATAAAGACAAAAACCACAAATTTACAACTCCTGGCTTTGGTTCTTGCCGCTCTTGCCGCCAGTCTTCTTCGGCAAAAGATCTGAAACGAGTTAGAAATGATTCACACGAAACCAAGAAAACATACTTTGGTGAATGTTGGGCAAGACACCACCCTGGGCGATCGTAACGTGACCCAACAGCTTGTTCAACTCTTCATCGTTTCGGATGGCCAACTGCAAGTGACGGGGAATGATACGAGTCTTCTTGTTGTCACGAGCAGCATTGCCAGCCAACTCGAGAATTTCGGCAGCCAAGTACTCGAGAACTGCAGCCAGGTATACGGGAGCACCGGCACCGACACGCTGAGCGTAGTTACCCTTTCGGAGGAGACGATGAACACGTCCAACGGGGAACGCCAGGCCAGCCTTGGAAGAACGCCTGGATGCGTGTTAGAGAAAGATACATTGTGAAGGGTAATTCCTAACACTTACGACTGAGCGTTCTTGGAGCCAGAGGTCTTGCCACCAGATTTGCCGCCGCCAGTCATTTTGAATGGTTGTATGGGTAAAGTGAAGTTGAGTAGTTCGGACTGAATGTGCGACTAGCAGAGAGACGTGCGATGTGCGGTGATGATAAATGCAAGATGCGGAATCAGAGAAGCAAGGTCTCGCGGGGGGCGCAGAGGTTAAGTAGTTTTCGGCGCGTAGCAGACGTGATCTCGGATCACCCACCACTGATGTGGCACCTTGCGCCAAAAACGCGCTAGTCCGGAAGTGGAAAATAAGCGTGCCGCAGCAAAACAATCGAGAGAAAAAAAATGGACCAGCCAATTTCGCCTACCTGCCTACCTGGGTAGATACCTGGCTCGCCACCTGGTTGGCCATTTTTTGCAGTTTCGCAGGAACGTGATGTAAACGTACACTGCTCAGTAGCTTCTCGATTCTGCAAAAACAATGCATCCACTTATTGCTAAACTTGGAATTGAACAAAATCTGGAATCTCAAATCTGGCTGTGCTAGGCAGTAGTGTCGTCTCCACATTATTTAGAAGAAGATAGAGTAGTCATGATACCGACGCTGCGTATTTATTATTCAAGAGCTGCATCGTACTAATGAGGGGTCTAAGTTGTGGTTCTGTATTTACAACGTGCGGCCAGCCCAGCTTGAGTCCAAGACGTGATCTAGCTGTTGCGTATAGAGAGCAAGTGAGTATTGGGACTCTCCAAACTCAGATCAAGTGGATTCTCATCATGTATGAATACTTTTCTCCTTTACGGAGTAAACTCAAAGCGCATGCGCCGTGATAGAGGAGACCATTCGCGTAATGGTGGTGTGCTATTGCAAAACGAGACGATGCTGCAATCATCCAATCAGAAAAAAGCAACACAATCTTGACGGCAGAGAATCCAGGCTGGGAATAAAATAGCAGAGCTAGCACAATGGCTGGGTAAATAAATGTGGCTACAAATCAAAATTCGTGGTCCAAACAGTCTGGGGACGACGCCAGTGGAAGTGACCGATTTCGATCAGTCAGGACCACAACGCATTTGATGCGAGCCACACAGTTGTTAGTGGCCGTGCAGACACATGCCACACCCCGGTCTGTGCTAGCATGGTTCACATACCAGCTATTGCACCAACCATATGCCAGCATGCACAATCATCCCACTTTTATCTCCCCCAAACAACGAGCCAAGATCAAACACACGCGCGACCGTGGCGCGCTCCCACCTATCGGAGGCTGATGCCAACAGCAGCAATCAGTAACCCACTCGACAGGCTTCGGCGTCCAGCTACAAAAACCCAGCCCGCCCCCCAATCTCTCGTCGACTGCCATCAACTTCCATCATCACTCGCTGCCTAACCCAAGTCCTTGACCGATTCAAGCACAGTCTGCTTCACTTCAGTACCCGATACTACTTCCAGATTTTAAAACAAATTCCAAAATGCCACCAAAAGCTGCCGACAAGAAGCCCGCCTCCAAGGCCCCCGCTACTGCTAGCAAGGCCCCGGAGAAGAAGGATGCCGGCAAGAAGACTGCCGCCTTTGGCGACAAGAAGCGCTCCAAGACTCGCAAGGAAACTTACAGCTCCTACATCTACAAGGGTGAGTGATGTTGACACTTGTATCATGAATCAACCACTGACATTGGAACAGTGCTCAAGCAGGTCCACCCTGACACTGGTATCTCTAACCGCGCCATGTCCATTCTGAACTCCTTCGTCAACGGTTAGTACACGTTCGGATCCTGCAGTATAGAGCACAGACCTAACCTGACGCAGACATTTTCGAACGCGTTGCCACCGAAGCATCCAAGCTTGCAGCATACAACAAGAAGTCCAC
This sequence comes from Periglandula ipomoeae IasaF13, assembly GCA_000222875.2. Lineage (NCBI taxonomy): Eukaryota > Fungi > Ascomycota > Sordariomycetes > Hypocreales > Clavicipitaceae > Periglandula > Periglandula ipomoeae. The sequence continues at coordinate 14,047 of AFRD01000231.1, forward strand.
GATCTCCTCTCGTGAGATCCAGACCTCTGTTCGCTTAATCCTGCCTGGCGAACTTGCCAAGCATGCCGTGTCTGAGGGCACCAAGGCTGTCACCAAGTACTCATCATCCACGAAATAAGTTCGTGCACTTGGTATTTGTTTGTTTCTGGGTCATTGGTATTTTGCGTGGCATTTGGGTGTCATGAATTCGAGGTCCTGCGGGCAGAACATGCCCCCTTTTTGGGATTTCTTAATGCGTTACGGATGGTTTTGCTTTATGGGGACAATGTCTTCACACGGTCAATGGGGTTTGCGGTTGTACAATAAATATCGAGAAATGGATCTCGAAACAATGAATTCGTGCACATGATACTTGATCTCCAATGTATACCGTGACTTGACTTCCCTCAGCAGACATCACAATCACAACTATCCCAAACCAGCCCTCGATCTTTTCATGGACTGTGATACAGGCTGCAGTATGCCTTTGTCCGTTGCACCCAAAGCTGTTCCACAACTCCATCCCATTTTCTCTAGCATGGTCCTGCCACGATTACCAACGCCCAACTCTGGTGCTGCGGCTCCGACGATCTCGCCCTCTTGGTAGCTGACTGCTGTCTTGGAGACACCCGATGTTTGCGTCTTGCTCGTTCGCTTGCCTTTGCCCTTGGTGTCTAATCGAGGGAGGAAACGGCGTTCAATGCGGCCAACTGCCTGATCAAAGGCGGCCTCGATGTACGGCAGAGTACGAATGGTTCGATAAAGAGTGGGCCGGCGCTGATCTGCTTTGCCAATCGACTTGGACTTAATGTTGAACTTGTTGGCTAACTCATGAACGATCTTCCGAGCGTGCAGATCCATGGGGGGAAAAGTTATCCTGTGTAAGTATCCCTGTTAGTTTTGTCCTCATGGAATATGCTCGAATGTTTTCTACAGAGAAGCCTACATTTCAGAGTCTTGTTGTAGAAATAGCTGCACTTCATGGGCAACCTCTGTGATAGTCATGCCTGAAGGGTACTTCACCCGGAGGTCTTCCGGCGTCGTCTTCTTCCGCAGCATGCCTAAAGCACGAAGCTCCTCTCGTTGTTTTTTGCGCTGTTTCTTGAACCTGTCATTCTTCCACGCTAGCTGCAGTTGAAGTTCCAAGTCTGAATCGCAATTATCGAAAGACATTTGGTGTGCTCGAAGCTTTTTGTTCCGCTTCGAATACTGCACACTGGGTCGATTCCAATCCATGAAGTCGAATTCTGGTTCGTGACTCTGATTTCTTCTCTTTGTCCGACGGCCCTGAGCACCAGAGTCTGCATTAATTACTGAGTCAGGACGAAAAGTTGATGCTGTGGTGAATGCAGCAACAGTCTTTTGCTCGCCAGAGCCGGTGCGCAAGGCCTCATCATCGTCTATTTTTAAACGATCCGAGTCGCTTCCTTCTGATATAGAATTGTTCTTCTCGGGACACGCAAAGCTGTCTGTATCACTAACATGAGAACATCCACGCATCTCGTCATCGGACGGATCTGGTGCAAAGAAGAGGTCATCATCGTTTCCACCGAGGTCTTGTTGATTGTTCAGGCTGAGTGCGTGCATGTCTTCGAGCTCATGGAGTTCATTATTATCTCGCATATTGTTAATATAATCAAGCAATATGTCGTCTTCGTTGTCATCGTGCGCGCGGTAATGTCGTGCCTTTCCGTGCCTGGCTCTCGTGAGTGTTAATATCGAAGTTGCGGCTTCTGTTGGTCGGGAACGAAAGTTGTGAGGTGACCTGTCAAGATTTTTGGAGTCCACAGCGAGTATGCTTGTCTTTAGCTGCTTGTTCTCGGAGGCATTGCTTCCTTTCTGATGGTTTCGTCCTCGAAACAGAATGACCTCGTCTCCAGAATCACTACTGGGCGGAGAACAACTCTCAAAAGCTTTTATTGGTATGTTGAGGCGACTTTTGCCTCCCTGGTCTCCCCCAACTGTGTCAACCAGGAAGACCAGAGTCGTGTGAAGCTTCGGCAGTAGCGGTGGCACCTTGTTGCTGGTTGCCGAGGCCTATTTCCGTGATGCTGACGAGACCATCAGATTCATCGGCTGTATTGCTTTCAGGGGGTCTGCTTGGACCAGAACTGACGAATTGCACTGGTTTGTTTCGAAGCTTGCTCTGCTCGCCCCAAACGGAATGGTCGTGCGAAGATGTTTCTCGGGCCTCATCGGCTAAAGTGAACCCATGATGAGCAGCATAGACCGGTTCAATTCTGAGCGACGCAAAAGAATCTTTGCGAAGACTATTTCTCAAGTTATTTGTGGTTGATGATGGAAACCCATCTCCTTCATTGTGCTGTAGCAGTGGTTGCTGATTGCTGGTGTTTTGGCCCGCATTTTCACGAGTGCGCTTATTTTTTGTCGACCGGTGCCCCTTTTTCGACCTAGTCATGATGTCGACGACTGTGATCGACGAGGATCTGCTGGCATGTTGGTGCAAAGTATGATGCGTAAATCCGCGAACCCGCAAAATACCACTCAAGCCTGTGTTAGTCATTGAAGCATCTGGTTCAAGATTTATCGATAAGAACAAAGCACAGGACGGCCCCCTCTGTGGGCCCACTACCACAGCAGGCAGGCAGCCCTTCGTGCTTGCGCTAAGATGAGTGTCATGTGGGGGGCGATCAGCCCGTGCCATCACCATGGCTGCTTTGATCTAGTCACAAGCTCATCTTATAGAACAACAGATCATAACACAGACGCGCGCTGAAGAGTCGCCCTTTTCTTGCATAGCTTGGATCCTGACATCTGGACGTTATCATTCCTTCGCTGGGTATTTCGCCCGCGAGCGGTCATCCGGAATCGAAGGTTGTCCGGCTCTGGATCCTATTGCAGCAAGAACTCATAAAACGTCTAGTCATTGGCTTTCGGGTCTTGGACATCTCGAAAACCTTCATTTCATTCGCATCTGGAAAAAGGTTATAGAGGCGCCTATAGCGCTTTCAGTTTCTTTTCTACTGTCCTCTTGTTCTCCAAGACACATTGACACTGGTTTCTTGTCGAAGCACAATAGATAGGACGCTCGACGGTTGTGAACATCTTCCTCTCATCAACTAAGCGGGCCAAAGCCCTTTACAATACGACCTTCGCCATTCACTTTCCTCTTTCCTCAGATCTTTCAACACGCAATTGCAAATCACTCGACTTCCACATGGAATCGGCCATCGCAAATGTGGACCTTGGCAGGTATCGCCGCATCGTACAGATGTTTTGGGATCCTGAGCCTGTCAACGACACGAGCTTGGACCAGCAAGTGTGGTGTCTGGGATGCGCTTACACACTCTCTGCACAAGACTCTAAAACTGGGCATGAAGAACCATCCCGAACCGCCATCCCGGATGCGCGTCGAGAGAACGCCCTTTCAGACATGGCAGAAGCGATTGTGAAGCCTGCTACAGAGGATTGCAATACTCAGGATACCAAGGCAGAGACTGAGTTTAGTTCATTCTCTGACAGCTTGTCGTCGTCGCTTGCATATTGCGAAGACTCCGCACCCGCAACTGGCTGGCCATCGGCCTTTTTACAAGACTTTGAAGCCCGATTTTGGATGACTTACAGGTCGAATTTCGATGTCATACCTAAGTCCACAAGTCCAAAAGCGGCCACCGCATTATCCTTATCAATGAGAATAAGAAGTCATTTGACTGACCAGAATGGGTTCACCTCTGACAGTGGTTGGGGATGTATGATTCGATCAGGGCAGAGCCTTCTCTGTAACGCTATGGCCATTCTCAACTTGGGGCGAGGTAGGATTGCTTCCTCAAAGGCTGACATGATTACCGAAACAGATGACTTACTTACTCCTAGTTTGGCGTCGAGGAATGCTTCCGGATGCAGAACGACGTCTCATTTCTCTGTTCGCTGATGACCGTCTGGCCCCATATTCAATTCATAATTTCGTACAAAACGGCGAACGTTTGTGTGGGAAATACCCAGGAGAGTGGTTTGGTCCGTCAGCCACTGCTCGCTGCATACAGTAATCGCTGGAAGCCCCCTGTGCTATGAATCAGAAATACTAATTCGCCCGTACAGAGAACTCGTAAACTCACGGGAGTCTCGCTTGAGAGTATATTCTACAGGAGATGGCCCTGATGTATACCAGGATAGCTTCATGAAAATTGCGAAGCCAGACGGTGTCAATTTTGTTCCCACATTGATTCTGGTAGGAACGAGACTCGGAATCGACAAGATAACCCCAGTGTACTGGGAAGCTCTCATAGCATCGTTGCAAATGTCTCAGTCTGTAGGCATCGCGGGGTAAGTGGGAATAGCTGTCTAATACCAAGCGATCCGTGAGCTGACGCTGATTATTCCAGGGGGCGACCGTCATCTTCCCATTACTTTGTCGGCTCGCAAGGGCATTTCCTCTTTTACCTCGACCCTCATCATACTCGCAAGGCCCTGCCATATCATACAGATGCCACGAAATATGCCATAGAAGATATTGACACGTGTCATACATCACGACTTCGAAGGATCCACGTGCGAGAAATGGATCCAAGCATGTTGATTGGATTTTTGATCAAAGACGAAGAAGATTGGGTTGAATGGAAGAGATGCGTCAACCACGTTCAAGGCAAACGAATTATTCACGTGGCGGATAATAACCCAGCAAATGAACAGCGGGGCGCCAGTGGAAGATCTGTCGTTGATGAAGTCGAGCTTTTGAGTGATGAAGAAGAAGAAGGAACGGAAATAGGTCAGCCAACATAAACAAATAGGGGATTCTTGTGCAGTGTTGTTCTCAACCCTAATACGAAGCGATTCATAGAGCAGCACACTGCCTTCGGTAATCTCCAACAGAAGCAAAAGACCTATAATGCCAAGGATTATCGTGACATCGCCCATGCATTGATACTGATCCTTAGGGATACAATAAAGAAGAAGTTGCCAGAACGCATTACTCTCGTTTTTTGTGCTTTGCCGGTCTGCTGGCTGTCGTGGGTGCGACTGCATGATTTTCCTGCCGAACGTGATGGAATAGCTTCGATCTCGAGCTGAAAGTTTCGTGACACTCATTGCACTAAGCAGGGAGGAAATGTGTTAAATCAAAAGCGATTGATGCAACTATTGTCAGATATGCATACCTGAATTTCCGGCTGTGCTGCCGCACTAGCTGCTTTCCTTTGCCGCTTTGCTTTCGCCATTCCCGGCTTTTTGGGGAGGAGGGTATTGGAATCTGCCAATGTCATGTCTCGTTCGAAGGTCTCCAAATCGATATCATCATCAGATACAGAGCGACTACTGACGCTACTGACCCCCAAACGTTTTTGTACCTCAGCTCTTGAAGCGTACTCATCCGTACCGTCTTCACTCAGAGGATCTTGGGTTTGCTCCGAGGCTTCTGTGCCTTCGACCTCCTTGAAATTTTGGCATGTCCTTTCTATTGTATTGGCTTTGCTGTGTGGATCTTGAACAGGCGTGCCTTGGTCAGGCGGTCCTTCTTGCTGCCCCGTAGCTAGGAATGCAGGGTGATCCATTTCTTGACGGAAGCTCGAGCCTAGATTAAAATTTGCGCCATCTTTTTCCATCTCCCGACGTAAGTGGTGGATGGCTTTGATATGTTTTTTACTGCGCTCATGAGTCTCGAGCTGTTGAACACTTTTGAAGAATTTGTTGCAGGCAACACATTCTAGAACTTCAACTTCTGAGTCTTCTTCAGTGTCAGAGAAGTAATGCTCGGGTGGATTATCGTCTCGCGGTAGAATCCATTCAGGAGTTTCATAGGAGCCAATATTCTTTTGGTTGACGGCGCGCGATCGAGCTGCTTGAGATGCTGCCGCATCACGCAAAGACTTTTGACGCTCTGCGTCTGTCTGGGAGTTTGGCACATATCTTGGGTCTCGTTTGCGGACAAATGTTATGAAAAATCGCACAGCCTCGTTGAATTGGCGAATGGCATCTTCTCGGCACTTCTTGTTCTCCTTTTCCATGAGCCGCCGAACACGTCGATCAGGGGCATCCGCCAACCGATACTTATCTTTCCAAGCAAATGACTTCTTGGTGGAAAACCCAGACCACGAAGCGTAGAAAGGCTTGACGACAGTCTCATAGTCGTCATCAGACGATCCAAAACTTGGATACTGAGGACACGGTGCTTGTCCAGCATCGGCTGCGGTTTCCTCTTCAATTGCTAGATATTCAAAGACTTCCCTCGCTTTCCCGAAGAATCCTGTAGGCTCGTCATCAAATGGTATTGTAGAGTTGAATTTGCATATCAAGTCCAGAATCTCCTCTGTGGAAGTAAGGCGAATATTGTGAAATGAGGTAGGTTCACTGCCAGGATCGTCCGCCCCAGCAAGGATAGCATCACGATGCGAGTCGTACCAAGCACGCTCCTGCGGATCAGACAGGATCTCATACGCTGCTTGGATCTCGGCAAACTTCCTGGTAGCCTCGTGCACATCATTGAGATTGCGGTCCGGATGCAGTTCGAGGGCCTTTTTGCGATATGCTTTTTTTATCCTAGCTGAGGGTCAATACAATTTTGAGTATGTGCATTTAGTATTGCGTGTATGCGCACTCAGCTTCCGTGGCAGTCCTGTCCACGCCAATGAGTTCGTAGTAGCAAGTTTTTTTCCCTGCCAGGGTCGGATCGTGACCAGATCCTGGTGCCGACTGCTGCGCGCCCATGCTTGATGGTTTCCAGAGTGACCAATGTTCCTCCAAGAAAAGAAGTAAAAGAAATTGAAACCGAATGAGAGAAGAATGATTAATTCGGTGACATGCAGCCGCGACAGGCTTTTCAAAAGGTGCTTCTTCGGTAATCCAAAACTTCCTATTTTAAGTATCAACTCATGCTCAATAGTACATGAGGGGTGGTTAGATGAAGGATAGAGCAACGGGTTGAGCACTTCTTCAGCGTCTAAACAAGGCGTGTTGAAAGGAAGAAAAAGAAAAAGAATAACAGGATATGAAAATGGTAAACAATTCAATAGGAAAAAAAAATAATTCCGGTGCTCAGGTTGACCTTCGTTTTGCATGCACAACAAGAGTCTAGTGGACTGCATTTGTCTAAGAACCTCAGAAGGCTGAGTGAGAGAGGGTCAGTGGGGCACAAACGGCCTGAAGTGTCCCAGGAAAATATCTGCTTATCCAACTTGACGTTATCAGACGCAAGGCACTTGGTCAACCAAACCTCAGTTAGAAAATGGGCGAACGATGATGCGATAGACCGACTGTGAACTCCTGTCGTGTTTATATCAACACACTGACGAATCGAAAAACTACGGTGCCGTGTCTTGAATAAGTGGCAGCACCATGGGAGTCATATTCACCGAAATGTGGGACTGAGCCGTCAAATTTCATGACTTCCTAGGAAGATGTGGTGGTGGTGGCGTTGGGTCAGAGTCGCGACCGGCTAACTAACCTGGGTCCCTTTAGGTACGCAGGCAGAGTCAGAGTCATTCGGACATAAAATTTGTCCCCGTTGTGCGCATCAAATGCTCTGCCTCGAAGTAGGTGACTTACACATGGACATTCGACCCTCGACGGCGCAGGCTATAGACTTTGCAACACTGTTACTTTTCAGTCACCGCTGTACCATGGGCTTTCACGATGAAGTTCGCGCGCGATTTCAAGGGAATCCTCGCAAGCCAAGGTACGTGCGATACTTGGCCGATTTGGTCGCTTAATCGTCAAAACTCTCGAGCCCCCTATTGCCTCATATCCTCTGCTCGCCAGGGAAGTTGAGAACTAATGTAACCGATAGATTTCCCATCACACTGGGTGAACAAGGCAGTCCCTTATGGACAATTGAAAAAATGTCTAAAAAAAGTTCAGAGAGAGCTGCACGATTTGGGTCTTGATCCAGACACCCTTCGTGCACTGCTTGATCCGAACAAAACAGCGCCTGTTGCACTCGAGTACAGGCTGAAGAGTATGGTTCTGGCAATCGGTCTGGTGCTATTCATGTGCGCAATTTAACATAACCCTCTGCATGCAGCAGCGAGCAATTCCAACTTCGTCCGCCCAAAACTCACCGTATACGTCCACATGCAGAATGGTGTCGCTGTCGATGCATCGCTCACACCCACTTCCCGCGATTTCTTTGAGAGGATTGCTGCTGGAATTCGGTCCGATCACGCGTTCGACACGACATCGTCAAATACTACCAAAGAAGTCACACATCAGGACAATGACGGATTTCGCGACACCTACGAGAAAGTAGAAGTGCCTCTCGTGTTTGATGGAGAATTCTTCGACTTGTTACAAAGCGACGTGAACAATTTAGATGCACTTCAAGCTGAGGAACAGGAGAGGATGACGGCAGATGTACTCGCGCTTGGCAAGGAGGTCTCCGTAGTCTGCCGAACCAGCCGATTTTCAAGAAGTGACCTCGCTCGATGGCGTCGCGTATTCGAGCTCTATCTGGATGCAGAAATCTTCTTCGGTACTCATGAAAGAGACCATGGGTCGAGGTCGAGTCAGACGGCGCTAACACAACTTCAGTGGTTCCAGGCCGAAGTTGAGAAGGGGAACTTGTCAAAAAGCTTCAAGCTCAGAGAAAGCCACGTAGCCTTTTCGAGATTCGTTACCTTGAATTTGAACCTGTTAAAAAACCTCCAATTCCAAGAGTTGAATAAACTCGCCATAACCAAGATTTTAAAGAGTATGTGTCATTCCCGATGCTGGATCTATTTCGTTTAACAGCAACAATTAACAAGCAGTACAGAATTCGATAAGAGAACATCTCTAGGCGTCTCTCAGACCTTCCACTCGACAATGCGGTTTGAAGGGTTTTTGTCGAGAGACGTTGCTAAAGATATATGCGCCCAAATGTCTCAAGAGCTGGTTGCGGTTGTCCCCCAGTTAAATGACTATTTATGCCCCGTGTGCTTCTCTGTGGCCTACCGGCCCGTTCGACTTGATTGTCAGCACGTCTTTTGCATAAGATGCGTCGTTAAAATCCAACGGCGCAATGAGAAGCACTGTCCTTTGTGTCGCGCTGATGTTGTTATGACCGCCTCTGCAGGTAAGAAATTCGACGCATGCGCATTTGCAATATAATCATATGTCCTGACTGACGTTAGATAATTTGGATCGTACCTTGGAAAAATACATGAAGAAATACTTTGCCAAGGAGGTGAAGGAGAAGCAACGAGCCAACGAGTTAGAACGAGGCATTGAGGACTACGGGCCTGGTTATACTCATCATGACTGCTCTGTAATGTAATCAGTAACCTATTTACCCTTTCCAAGTGTGAATGCATTTTCCGCCCTATGTAAGTGTCCTCGAGATTGCAAACCGCACATGTTCTTGCCAATAGCCATGCCGACTCAGTTCATCTCTTTCCCCTTGGGTTCTGTTCCATTGGAAGGAGTAAGATGCTTAGCTTGAAGTTGAATCCAGCACAGCGCATTCCGTAGTATATATAACACATAGCCCTGAAATCTAATCTTGCGTCATATTTGATGATAACTGCTAACCGCAATCAAATGCTCTCTGGACCCCAATTCAAAGCTTTCGAGTAAGCCATGAAGATCCAGGCACTACTGGATTCAAAGTCCAGTCCATCAAGGTTATTCGAAAACGTTGTTACTGGTCCGAAGAAGGGATAACCTCCGTAGCTCTGAGAGCTTTCGTGAAGGTGCTTTCGAGCAACTCAGTGCTCTCTAAACCAACACTTACACGGACTAGATCCTCTTCGACGCCGAACTGCGCAGCCCATGACAGTTCTTGATAGTGAGCTAATAGGACGTACGGGCTGCATAGCGTGAAATTGGTTCCCAGGCTGGGACCTTTGGCTATTTCCATCGAGTCGTAAAACACTTGTGCCTGTGCCTTGTTGTTGAAAATAATGGAGAGAAGCCCGCCGTATCCCTTGTGTGGCAGCCTAAAATCGTCATAATATTGTCTAGAGGGGCTGTATTTGGGATAGTAAATCCGTTCGACATTCGGATGATTGACGAGGATGGCGCAAATCGCTTCTGCATTCGCATTGATGCGATCTACCCTGTGCGAAAAGTCTCGGCTGTTCCTCTCCATAAAAACTATATCCTCAGCCCAATAGGCGTCCTCGTAAACTTCACTCATTCCTTTCTTGAGGGCAGCATAATACTTGCTGCTTGGGTTTAGAATTGCACTTCCACCCATAACATTCGAATCACCAGAAAATATCTTGGTCAAGCTGCTGACAACGATGTCTGCAGCTGGAAGAACATTGATGTTTGCGAATGTTCCGATTGTCTCATCCACGACCACTGCGAAATCATATTCGTCGGCGAGTCGGCGGATGCGTCTGAGATCTGGACTTATCAAGAGGGGGTTGCCCGGAAATTCGCAGAACAGCGCAAGATATCGATTGCACGCGCGTAAGCGGCCTTCCAGCTCATCGAGATCATCAGATGAAGCGTGCCCCAAGAAATCACAGCCGGGACCAAACTTTTGAAGGATTTTGAGCGTGTCGACGTAAGGAAAGCCAAAGCTGATGCTCTTGAGCTGACTTCTAGCTGCGAGAAGAGCGCGGTGGGCATTAAAAATGGCATTCATCCCTGTGGGGAAGAGATACACATCGTCCTCTCTAAAATCATGCATGGCCCGCGAGTTTGAGGAACCTGTGACGAGATTCGGCGCCTCAGTCTGCGGATCCAGATCTTGGATCAACGACCCTGCAATTCGTCTCTGAATCGCTGATTTGGCACGTTCGAGGAGAGCCAAATCTAGATTCCGTCCAAATCTCTCTTCCAGGAAACGTTGGCTTTCTTGCGATTCTTCAGCACTTTTCAGGACTTGCGAATGGGTTGTCGCTGTCTGTGTGCCCAAGCCGTCGAAACCAGAGCGCTGATATCTTTTTGGTCCCCGTGTCGTCCTATTTGAGTTGCCGTTCGAAGCTCTCGTGTCGGGGTTGATGGCGAGTAAGCCTTCCTTGAGTAGACTATGGCAGAACTCAGCGCGGCGACTGGATATTCCATCTCCTGTGTGCTGCCAGTATTGTTTTGCAAATGCGTATGCATGCTCTGGCAACAGCACGGCCGACACGCCGGGCGAGAGCTTTTTCATCAACGAACTTAAGGGTTTTGATTCGTCCAGAACAAGGTCGACAATGCCGATTTTCCCCAAAGAGCTTGGCTGAGCTTGCTTAACAAAGTCCGCACATCGGTATGCCGCACTCCGCGTTGGAAACAACAGAGCGTGCTCAAGACCATGTCCATGTATGGACAGAATTTCATCCGCAAAAGCTTTTATGCTTTTATGTATAAAAAACCTTATGATTACATTTCAGTAAAGACACATTCTAGGATAGTGTGCGGCGCGGTTCACCACGGTTCTCATACCTGGGGTAACCAGTGGTCATACGCTCGACCACCCACTTTTGTCCTTCTTCATATCCGATATTGGATTGCCATGTCGGTAGAGATACACTGACGGCCTACACATTGTCAGGTTCATGACTCGATAGCTCATACAAGCAACACTTACGTGGGCCGTGTCCGGGATGGACTCCCCAAGGGCGAACGGCGACATGCTTGCTTGGCTGAACTATCAATGCAAAACAGACACGAGACGAAGGAACTAGATCGATGTAGTATTGTTTGTGCCTGTTTGACCTGAACCTCAATAACGAAGCTTGCGGTGACTGCTGGGGCCAAGGAGAGAATACCTGTATTATAAGGGGAGTCACTTGAACACAAAATATTTACGCCAATTGAGGGCCACATCTTGCTACATGCCTGCCTACCTGGGCAGGGATAGCAAAAATGTCTGCATGGGTGGGGGTGTCACTATGGCCGGCCGAAAATCGGAACCGGATTGTTTAGTGGACAAAGCTTGGCGAAGGCGATTTCATAGCTTCAAGGAACCCCTCTACCCCTCCTAGTAATACGCGCCTACCCGTCGTTGTTATCTGATTAAGTCCATCAAAATTCCAGGAGCATATTCTGTACACTGTATTGCTGGTTCAGCTGCCATCGCGCAGCACATTGTAAACAGGGTTTCATCAGCCCGTAGCTCTTTCATAACTTTTTTGAATCCTGCGTAAAAGGGGAGAAAAAGAACAAGAACAAGAACAAGGCGAGTTGTGACGTCTTAGAGGCAGGTAGTTCCCGGGCAGTGGATGTCATCGTGCTTCCTCATACCCTCGACGTTTGCGTCTGAGTCTCGTGGTCGGATGTGGAGCGTGTGAGTTATGTCCGAATATCATGGCAAGCAGTGCTATTTCATTCGGTCACGGCTAGCACCGCGAACCTGCACACTGAGGATGATGTAGACGGCTTAGGAGTATCTCTCACTGCTTTTGGCTGGATGTTGCCTGCCCCGCTCTCAACCCTACACAACTGATACTGTCACTTGAAACTATACTATCACCATCGTCATCCCAATTGCTCCGACCATCTGCTACGCTTTCGGGCAATGGCACACAGCGTGCGGACATGTAGCTGTTGGCTCTGGTCGCGAGTGGATGGACACGACTGGCGGAAAAGTCGCTCAAGGGCAAGTGCCTTCGGCCCTTGCCAGGCTCGGTCCTTCCCACTATGCTTGAAGTGGTTTTCCTACCCGACACGGAGACCTGGCCAGGTTGACGATATGCTGTGCCTCCTTGTGCCAACGAAACTTGGCGTGTTCTTGCGGATATGTATGTTTCTTGCTCCAAATCATCAACCAGAGCCGACACGTTGGATGCTTCGATATTAAGTGGTACGGAAGCTTGAGGGGAATATGGTGCAGACTGGCACTGGCCCATCACGCAGTCCTGCTTCTCGGCCTCGCCAGGGGGAGGCATTCGCCTGAATTGGTTGCTCGAATCTAGCGCGTGCATCTCGCAGTGATCACCATCGTTTTCTCTAGAGTTCACTACTCTTGGTTTATTGACGGTCAGCATGCCCGCCTGTACTGCCTGCTGCATGGCACTGCTATCATTCGGAGGCGTTGGCAAGCCATGTTTGCACATTGTTGATTGTCCTGGTGACAATGCACGGGTTGGAGCACAAGGCTGGCAATCCCATTCATGAGAGCTTCGTGAGTGGCGAGAGTGACCCTGACATTGAGTTTCACGGAATTGTCTGGGTCGAACTGGACATAAGGCACTGTCCGGCGTTTTCCCATGAGAACAACCGCCGCGATATGAAATTGTGTCATCCAACGATGACACCGGAGTGCTCTGTTGACAGGCTGAGGTCTGCCCTTCATTCTTAACTATCGCTTGGTAAACAAATGCAGCCCCAGCTGCGATGCCAAGAATTGTGCCAACAATGGTGGGAGTACTCGGCAGCTCAAGGCTTCCCTGTGTATCCCTCATATGTCCGCTCGAGTGCACGTCCGAGGTCCCAGAGCGGAGTTTCTGGGTACTGCAGTTCGACTCTGGAAGAGTCTCACGATCCTGTATCAAATCATAGTCAACCTTGTACTTCACTGACTGACAGCTATTGGCAGCATACTCGGCTAATGGCGGATGAGAGTTGGCGTGTTCCCGGTATACCACGTCTATCCTGTTGCCGTCCATGTCAACAAGACTGGCCTGTGTGCCTTCCTTGTGAGAGCTTATGCCTTGCCAAATGTCTCGTCCATTCCGCTCTGGCTGCGGGTGGGCTCGGACACTGCCATTTTAGACGGCGCTGAAAGAAGCATACGAGACCTTCTCTGTTTCGCAGAATCGACTTGTCGAATTTCCAGGATCGCGCATCGAGAGGTGCCAAACATGATCGATGGATAGCCGTCGCCCGATTTCTCGCACTGAATGTAAACTAAGCCCAGAGGTTGGAGAATCGAGGCAAAAAAAGACGAAGATGATGGCAGATGCGACACTTCGAAGAAAGGTACTGGGCTCATCATGATTGTTTCCGAGTGAACCTAAGCGTGTCGACTGCAGATATGCGGTGGAGTATGCGTCTTTTCTGTCACGGCAAAGTCTTGTTCATATATATGTACCCAGGCTGTGGCTCGGGGCAGTGAAATCACGCCAGCCCGACGTATCGACGTATCGTAATGAGTATTTGGACAAATTCTGCTTACTGTTGCAAGATGAGAAGACTTTACCTGGTTCCCGACCTCCACACGGCTAACTCATCCGCCTATGCGGGCATCAATGAATGCTTTGTTTATGTATGACGGCCCGATCTCGGTTGGTCGGGCTGGTGCCACAGACATCCTCCTAGGGACTATTATACAAATGCCTGTCCACGTGGTCGCATTTCGTTCGCTTGTTGACAAATCCGTCTTTGGCCGATGGTGCAAGAAGGTGGTATGAAGTGGTCGTTGGCCCACTTTGCATACATAATGACAGCGGTGAAGATCAAGCGGATAGAAACTGACATGGCCTGACCGGTCGTGAATATTCGTTGCCGGTGACGGTTATTGCTCGAACTTGATCACGTAGAAAGACTTCACTAAATTTTACGCAAAATAGTCGTACTGGATGAAAAAGGAGACAGAAAGTCCGGCTGTAACCCACATCCTGGACGCAAAGCTCTTGAAACAGGGGTCAATTAAAATAGAGAATGCGACTCGATAAGACAAGCAAACACGTCTAGATTTAACAGGCTACCACGTCAGGACAGTGTGCTTCAGTCACCAGCGCGTCAGCCATCATCACATTACCGCCTTGTCAATTGAGTCTATCAGTTTCGGAGACTTGTTGCATCTCGGCTACATGCAACGACTTGATCATTGACACAAGGGGCTGCAACGATGGTACAAATGAACCAGTGACTGTGAAATGCTAGATATATAAGTATCACCGGTGCCTCTCGAATCGCATCTTGCCCCGATAATGCCTTGTTCTTAATTTGTGAAGCCCTGTGAACAAAACAAGGATGCACAAGCCCATATCTCGGAGGCAACTGTTCCTGAAAAGAAGCAATGGAGACTTGCAGACCTTTCATAGTTGGAGATTGAAACTGTGACGGGCTTGTTACAGAAGCCGACTTGGTCCTTTTGGAGTAATATGATGAGAGGCTTCGGTCAATGAACGCAAGCGTCGGCCGAAAGTTGGCTCACAAAGTGATACTACATTACCGCCGGTACTTCGCCACCGGCGTCGCCTTTGCTATCTCCACTGCCTTCACCATGGCCACGGCAAGTGTGATATTCGCAAGCAACAACAAAACGGTCTCAGAGGACGTCCCAAACGTCCTCGGCCGCATGACAGAATTTGCTGCAAGCCACACTCGCAGATAATGAGTAATTGCTGATTGAAATTTTTTCATCAGCAATGGAGTCTGCAAAGGTATCAGCTCCCTTCGCCATAGCTCCAACGAAAACGCAGATGCTTTCTTTTGAGCCAATCGTCTCCATGTATTCACGGACGCGGACCAATGGAGCCTCAAAGCTGAGAGTCACCTTGCGACAATTTGGTGGCAAGTGGTCTGTAATGGGGTTTTGTATGACGCGAAGCAGTTTCTCATTCGAATTCGTGGATCGAATAGATAGTCGATGAAGTAATTGCACCATGAGACCAGCAAATCGCTTGAAGGTTCTTGGAATTCGCACAGAGGGTGAAACCTCGATCAAGACTCCCTTTGCCGTATGAATGTAAATTTGCAACTTCCCAGCCTTGTTAATTGGTGAGTCCAATAAAGTCAACAAGCACTGCGCATTCCAGTTAGCGCATCATTAAGAAAATTATTCTGATCGGATAGAGAGAATGTGACCTGATGTGTTATATCCGGTCGGGCATCGCTTATGTCGCGATTCATCTTTCGCATGACACCGATGTGTTCGTCACTGTTGAGCAGCGAATATTTATCTTCGCGGTGGAGGCCTGTCCTGCTGCTGCCGCCGTGGGACGCCTTGTATGTCTCTAGGCTCGCATTGGAAAGGACAACTATCAATCGCTGGGAATCTTTATCATTCGGCGGGATGGGTGTATGCTGCTCGGCGACGAGCTGAGGCAAGGCTGGCGGAGGGAGAGATTGTGTCCCTGCTTAGCCAAAACACAAAGTTGTGGTTAGCGTCTCATTGTAGATTATAGACCCAATCATGATCGATACGTTAAATGAAGCGCGTCACTATGTACACTTAGTTGGTGGACTTACGAGGCCTTTTTACGCCAGTCCGACGATCTGGTGATGACATTGTGATGTCTCTCGAGCCCGAAGGAGAACTCGTCCGCTCTTTCGTGACAATTCTAGACAATTCTAGACAAATTTAGCACTATAGGCGTCGCGGTTTTGGAATTATCATCGCGTCAGCTTACACAAATTCTTCGGTAACCTACCTCTTCTAAAACAAATAGTTGTCACTCTCGAAAGGGTCTTCTTGCACGTGTCTCATGAGAATATTTCGTTTTGCCCCACACTATTGCTCAAAAGGCCTAGGATTACTCAAAGTGTACCCCGCAGCTGTCATTCTATTGGCTTATGTTGGAAGCTGACATGGTCAGACTTTTTCCAGTTCGGCAGGCGGTGAAGTACCAGAAGTGTCTTCCAGTTCGTCCCTATTCGGCAGATTTCTGTATTGCTTCATTCGAACTACGACCGCTTAAACGACCGCTTAACATTAGCTTGCCATACGGCTGAATCCTTGCAGTGCCAACTCAAAAATCCACCGAGGATTCTAGACGGCTACTCCGCTCCATTTGTCTGCACTGGCGGCGCAAACGGCGACAACAGCCATATTCTTTACGTTCTTTGTCTTCGCTTTTTCATCTGTGTCAGGAGGATGTCTTCGCAGGTCGCTAAGGCAGCTCGACGAGTAACCCACGAACTTCATGGCGTTGTTGTTTCTGCTGATTTAATGCAGAAGACTGTCAAAGTTCGGGTTGGTGGCCAGAGATGGAACAAACTGGTACACAAGGTGAGTGCCATTGGACTCTCCGTACCATCAGTACCGCAGTCCATCAGTCACAGCGCTTGAGGTTTGACCAGAACTAATAATCTGGTCAGTGGTTCCCTGACCCCAAACACTATCTCGTCCACGACCCTAATTCTTCATTACGAACTGGGGATATCATTTCAATCGTCCCTGGTTGGCCAACATCACGACACAAACGACACGTTGTGAAACACATAATCGCGCCTTTTGGCACCTCAATCAGCGAGCGGCCGCCAGTGCCGAGTCTAGAGGAAAGAATAGCGGAGAGAGAAGCTAAAAAAGAAGCGAAAGACGCGCGACGGACGGCGAAACAGACAGATGATCTGATAGTGGCTGTATGATCTTCAATCGCTCTTATTCATTGCTGGGAAGCCGACCGTGGGTACAACCCATTGCCAACATTGTCCGTATTACATGTTATAGTATCGCAAAGTTCTTCTCTTACGAACGTGGGTGGCAGATGTCGGCGTCTAGCCTCGGATAATTAATGCAGCAGGGACAGCGCAGCGTAGCTGCAGCATATTTAATGCCCAGACAACACCATGCACATTATCGCAAGCTGTCGTATCGGAGTACTAAGTTGGAAGTAACGTGGGCATTCGTGTGGCTAAATGCATAGAAGCGATTGCAATGTGTTGCGTTTTAGCAGTCGATCTCTTGATTTCTGCTTGGCGGTAATTTCCTGCTCAGTTGAGACAGATGGAAACTGTCATTACACAGGTACATAGAGTAACAGTGTTTACTGTTCCGACAACAACAACTCTATCCTCCTCGTTCGCCAAATTCTCGAGCCCAATCCTCGTATTCCTTCAGACCGGCCTTGCCCACACTCGGCCGAATGGTGCCCAGGCTGGCTTCAAAGTCACTAAGTTGAATCGGCCGGATATCCTCCATGGTCATATGAAGCAATGCCTCGCCCAACGACCGTAGTGGACCCATAGCAGCATCCTTTGCTAAAGCCGTGATGTCCGAACCTGAAAAGCCTGGGATAGACGAGATGCTTACATTAGATTTTGATGCACAGGAAGTTGCCCAGGTTGGAGCAGTGATAGATATTCAGTTACTCACCATCTGTCAGCTTTACCAATTTGTCAATATCGGCTGCTGAAAGGCCGTGTTTTTGCTGCCCTAACAGAGTCCGCAGCTGTATTTCTCGTGTATGTGGCTCAGGAAGGGGGATGTATTGTCGTCGAACGAATCTTCGCCTTGCTGCTTCGTCGATTGCCCAAGGCAGATTAGTAGCAGCAAGCACTAATACCCTGTTTGCATCTCCCCTTTCTCTATCCCTATCTGTGGTCTCCCTGCCCGCAGCCGCGCGTTGCAAGTCACTCCATTGTATCAAAAATTCCGTCTTGATTCTCCTTGTAGCCTCATGCTCGCCCGAGCCAGAGCGCTGTGATAGCAGCGAATCAATCTCGTCAACAAATATTATGCTTGGTGCCAGTGTCCTAGCCAATCCGAACAAGGCTCGAACCAGCTTCTCTGACTCCCCTAAGTATTTGCTGGTTAGGCTGCTCGCAGAAATTGAGAAGAAGGTAGATTTAGATTCGGTGACGACAGCTCGCGCCAACATAGTCTTACCCGTGCCCGGAGGGCCGAATAATAGCATCCCCCGAGCTGGCTCGCGAAGTCCCATGAATAAGTCGGGGCGAAGAAAGGGGTATACGACGGTTTCCCTGAGCGCATTTTTGGCAATCTCCAATCCAGCTATATCGCCCCAATGAACCTCATCTCCTTGAACGATTATGTCGTTCAATATCTGCTTTGCTGCTCCTTCATCGATGCCTGGTGGCAAATTTTTGAGGATAGACGCTTTGGTATTTTTCCATGACGCATCAGCAAGATTGTCTTCAACACTTCCTTCGTCGGATGATTGGGACAATGATCCAGCTTCAACTCCGGATTTTACTGCTGGCTTTGTTGACTTCTTTGCATGGGGTCTGGCGCTGGCTTGTGATAAGATTTCCTCGGACTCGCTTGAGCCTGCCTCTCTACGTGGTGATGGTCGACGGCCTTGACGAGTTCGGGCATATTTGCCTTCGGCCATCTGAACTTCGGACAAAGGCTGGGGGCGCTGTACTGCTCTTCTTGTTATTCCTTTGTATCTCATTGGGGGAGGTGGATGCTTTCCGCGCTCTGAGTCTTCTTCCAAATTATAAGGTGGTGGGTTGCGAAATCTATCATCCTTGGTCATCCGGACGGCAGGCGGTGAAGTGGCGTTGTTTTGGGCAGAGCTCATGCGCTCAAGTATTGTTGGTTTGTCTGAAGGAGGGGTTTCCTGAGAGGTTGATGAAGTCAAAGCACTCGAAGCTGCGGAGACAGATAGGTGAGATGCTCTATACCTCGAATAGTCATCAGAATGTCTTGCTGGAGCAGTTGGCTGTATTCCGTTCGTGTAGTAATCTGTTTCTCGGGAAGTGACCAGCCGTCTAGAGTGGCTGTCCCATTGCATAGGAGATGGTACAGGCCGCATATGCTCTGTCGTTTGCCGGGATTTCGCAGGTGACGCATTCGCGCTTCCGTTGGAGGGTATTTTTGATCCACGATCTGAGGATCCTAACGCAGTCCAGGCAAGTGTAGCCGCTTTACTTGGCCCTTCTGCTGGCTTCGGAGATTTTCGATTTGATCTGCTTGGCTTGTTACTGTACTTACTTGTACGTAAAG
Source organism: Periglandula ipomoeae IasaF13 (assembly GCA_000222875.2). Taxonomy (NCBI): domain Eukaryota; kingdom Fungi; phylum Ascomycota; class Sordariomycetes; order Hypocreales; family Clavicipitaceae; genus Periglandula; species Periglandula ipomoeae. Next base: position 33,467 of record AFRD01000231.1, read on the forward strand.
TTGTTCGCATCGTGTGTTTTTCTGGGCTTGCAGCACGTAGGGTCTTTTCAGATCGAGTTGGCTGATGAGGCGATTGTGATCTTGATTTCGAAATCGTCGTTGGCATGCCTTCCGAACTGATATGAGCACTAGTTGAAGAAGACGGGCTTATCTGTGCGGATGAAAGCCGGAGAGGAAGAGATGGTCGAGGAGGCACAGTAGGACGTGACAATTCAGAGTAGGTCACTGCGGGAATGGTGCCTTGCCCGATAGAACCTTTCGATCGATCATCGAGACTATTCGCGCCGCGTGTCGCATCTTTGGAAATGTTCGTAGCAGCTCTGCGAGTTGGGCCTTCGTTTCGAGAGACACGGAGGGCTTCTAGCAGATCGATCCTCTCTTTGCATTGGAGCTCGAGCTGTTTCACAGCTTCAGCGAGTGCCCGCTCTGTATCAGTCTGCGGATCAAAACCCGGGGTAGCCTTGGTCGCCCTATGTTCGTATATTTGCTCGAGAGCATGCTTCCAATGTCGCATTGCTTCTGTCTCATCGCCCTTGAAACGCTACCGTGTCAGCTATGCGAACGATTTATACGCCTGCGTGGCAGCAATACAGAATAAGGAGCAAGAACAAAACGGACCTGGCTCTCGTAATAGACTGCCGTGGAGCAACTTAAGTAACTATCATCATAGGTCTTCTGCAAAGCCGTGAAAACTTTGTTCCTCAACATGATTGTGGTCTCTTGGCACTGAAGTCCCCAGGTGATTTCCACTGGCCAAGTGCCTTCTCAAGGTTGTGTCAGACGGTTCGACTGTGTAGTTACTACAGCTCAGTGGCTAGTATGCGTCGCTATCCATTCAGGTATGTTGTAATATGATTTTCTTGGCTGCTAGACTTCTGATGCACTGGATTTCTCGGAGCGTATGATCAGGTTCAAGCAGATCCCAAGATGTCCACAGCACTAGCATATAGCCTTCTCTCCTCGCCCTAGCACTGAGGAGGGTTGGGGCATTGACGGGATGGATGCGGCCAGTGACGTAAGACAGGGCGAGGGTGCACACACACGTATTAGAGGCGCCCCGCTAGTGCGTACCAGCGCACTCGAAACCTACCTGGGTAGGTACCTAACTGGTCGAGACAACATCGGCTTTGAGACTAAAGGCTCCCCGGTACTGAACATCGTCAATGGCAGGTGTTGATAATACGCAACTGCAATTCAATGACGGGACTTTTTCGCTTTTGTGCTAATGGATTACATGAACCGAATATAATGGCATCTGGTCCGTCTAATGGATGCATGACAACAGTCGAAGTTCCTTTATGTGCTGACAAGCCCACAAGTCATGCGAAGAAAGGAGCACCTACCAGCATAATGAGCTTTTTTTGAGGGTCATTGTTGGCGCATGGTGATCATGTTCATTCCCATGGACATTTGAGACATGGTCAAAAAACAAGCAATGGATCCTGCTTTATATTCTTAACTATATACAGCCGTGCCTACTGGGTTCGTAGAGTCGGAAGTTTAGGTTTAGCCTGAATGACTGTCACCGAAGCATATAACGGCCAAAGAGCCGTTCTATAAGCACTTGAATACTCGATGTGTATTGCATCTTCCTATCCAGGGAGGCACAGAATCAATGCGACACCTCGTGTTACGAAAGCAGCACACGGATATCAGCAGAAGTCCGGGGGAAAATGGCAGCCAAGGTCCCTTGGTCAACGATGCTGCCATCTCCGTTTTCATGCAGTCCGCGTTCCAACTTTTCGAAATCCTCGCAGAACATTTCTGCCGCCTCTGCAGTAATTCGACGGGCTAATACTGCATCTTGCATAAATCTGAGTCTGTCATTGGCGTCCATGAGTGCAGATGGAAGAAATTCATCTAGCCGTCGACATGCTTCACCCAAGATGTCCTTGCTGACGTCTCTTGTCAACGCAGTTTTACCTTCAATTCTCTCTATCAATGCTGGCTCGAGTCCAGAGCCTAAGCGAAAGAACTCGTACTGGTTCTCAACAACCCTTCGTGCTTCGGCCCTGATCCGTTGTCGAATCTTATCCACTCGTCTTTTCGTGAAATCATATGAATTGAGGCACTTTTCAGCTAGAACATTCACGTTCATCACGAAGATGGACCCCTTGAGTGATGTCATTGCTTTAGCCATGCTTTCACATCCGGATAAGAATGGCTCAAACGATTCCACCATCACCATCTCGAATTCGGATTCCCTGTCTTCAGCCGATGATACAGACGAGTCGTATGTCTGCATAATAACCCTGAGCTGTTCCAGAGCATCAACAAAAAATTTGGGAGGTGTCAAATCTGCAGGGACATCGTGTGTGTCTCCTTGAACCGAAACAATATTGTCCTTAATCAGCGAGCGAAATTGTCGCAGAGCCTCTGCTTCTAGACTCTGCAAAGATTCGCAAAGATTCGACGACAAACCCAAGAGTCGTTCGAAAGTGGTCCGATAGAACCCTAGGAGAGTGGCCAGTTTGTACGCAGGTACGATTTCGTCGTCTGTTTGGATGACTTGTTCGACGCGCTGCCGCAGTAGTCTCGCCGTCCCAGTCATATTCTTATCCACAAGATCGCCGAGAGCCTTGGACGCATTGAACTCGCCTTCAGTATTTGCATCATCTGCTATAAGCCGCCACACTTCAGTGTTTCTTCCGACATCGAGCTCTTTTGCAAGCTCCTCGCCTTCAGCAACAAACAATATTTCTAGCGCCTCACGCTCGCTGACAGCCGTTGTGTGGACCCAAGCCAGCATATCCCCGATAAAGCGCAATGTGTCATGGGCAGTGAGGTCAATAGGCTTGATCCCACCATCGACTGTCCCAGAGGACGTCGTTCCGGTCAAAGCGACGTGAAATGCTTCTGAGACTATACAATCTCGAGCTTCTGAGAAGAAGTCTAGGCAGCTGTGGAAAAGTGACGGGCGTTCCGCCAGAACTCGCAAAGCTTGACGGATTGAGGTGCTCATCTGTGGATTCTCTAGGTTCAGGGTCTTGAATTCTCGTTGTGTCCATTGATAAAGTTTGTGAAATCCAAGATTGAGGTTCTTGGATGCCTGCTCCATCAAGTCCAGACCGAAGGCTTGATTCTCGAGACCGAGGAGAACCTCACAATCTTGCGTGATATTTTTTGCTTTATACAATGCAGTGAAGAAATGTCTGTCAAGGGGTTCGGCAGTAGATGTCAATGCCATAATTTCGGTATCAGTCATGAGAAACCGGTCCTTGAACGCGATGAAAACATTCTGTCTGTTGTGCAAATGTTCCTGCTGCTTCAGGAGCGACCTGGTTTCACGTAGAACTGGCCGCGTCTCGTCCTGGGCCAATCCGACCTGGAGCTTCATACCTTCATACTCCGAATTCAGTTTGTTGAGGGCAGCCTTGACGTGTTGTAGTTGCTGGCTTCGTTGTTACCGACCATCGGACGAGGACGAGTGGTTCCAGTAGGGAGGAGATACACACCTCTGCGATCCGGCCAAAGTGATCAATCACTAATCCGTTAGAATCCATCACATCTCTATGAAGCTTAAGCCGTATGTGTCGTCGAGTCTTTGCGTCGTTGGACAAATCCCGCTGGTCCAATAGTGCGAGAGCTTCGCGGAACTCAGCATCGGAAAAGGATGTAGAAAGCACTGATGCTACTTTGGAAGGGAGCAGTAGCTTGTGAGCCCCAGGACCCGAGTCCTCTGATTTGACTGCATCCATCCTGCGATGCAGTTTTGTCGTCCTTGTGGGAAAACTGGATATTTTGCGGGGGGCTGGTGCGGATAGTGCTATAGTGCTTGCGCTGAGGTTTGTGAGCCGTAAGAGCTCCGATCGTATTGCGCCAAGATGTAACTTCACTTCTGATGCGTACCTGCGTGGTGCCGCAAGTTGCGTTACATGTTACAGACGACGCATTCTTGTTCACAGAGTTAAATGGTAGACGATCCAAAATAATCAAATGGTGTAGCGTGAGTGCTGGTGTTTCTCTATATTATCGCCTGCGACACAACGTGTGATGCGTGGTTCCACCATGCCTAGGTAGGTGCCTACCTACATAGGTGGTTAACTGGAGGCTCAGGATCCTTTCACTGGTAATTACATACTACCTACCTACGTATAGACCTAGGGTAAACGGGCACACAGTCGTCCACCAGACCCTGACTACTGGTAGGGAGATATTATGGGGTGTGGAGCAATGCGGAGCTCCTTCTGGCGCGTGTTGGAGTCACGCTGCGAGTTGCAGCACCTGATTGCCGGTGGACACATTTAAGTTATCCGAGTGACATACTCCTTCACACCAAGCTTCTGTCGATACGCCGACCCAGGTATTTACAGCTCTAGGCACCCATCATTACAATCACGCTCCGGCCGACGATAGAATTACACACCAAATCACGACTGATGAGTGAAAGCCGTCACTGAATCTTCGTACTTTACTCCCTTATCCCACTCACTCTCATCACTTATCGGGAAAGCCCGATCGTCAGGCTGTTCTGCAGCTGACGCCATGCTGTCAAATAACAGCATATTCGACAACCGCGCCTTTAACGTGTACGGCATCGATCGTCTCCAAACAAAATAATCCAAAGCAACCGATTTATGTAGCCGCAGAAAGGCAGCAACACGTCGAAGCTAGGGCGATACAGATATAGCATAGTTTAAAGTGCCTCTTAAAACTGAGACTTGCAGCTTTCCACTGAAATGCCACGCACGCCTTTTGAGGGCACTGCTAGGTGGCCAGACGAAGACAAGGATATCGAAAATGATGTACCGGCGTCGCTTCTCCTTGAAACCAACGAAGGCTTAATTCACGCCGCGGCCGACTTACCTCCAGGCACGCGAGATCCTCCACCTCCACAGCATGACAGACTCGATCGACAAGCGAAAGCCCAGTGGCAAGCGGCAGTCTCTCAGCACGAGCTTCATCCAGAGGCTCACCAAGGTGCTACACGGTTCTCTCAGCCCAGGTCTTTGACAAAGAATCTGATCAAAGGTGGACGTCGAGAGAAGGCACTTTGGAGATGGGCCAATATCTCCAATCTTGATAGCTTTGTGCGGGATGTCTATGACTATTACGAGGGCGGAGGAATGCTTTGCATCCTCTGCTCCAGTGCCTTATGGCTCTTGTACGTGTATATACATCGTATTTATGCTTGATCACTAACACTGAAAAGGGAAACACTGTTTGTGGCTGTCTTGTTGACTTTTCTCACCCAATGCGTTGACTACAGCAAGGTACCGGAGAGCAAATCCCTGAAGCAAGTCATCATCAAGCAGTGCACAAGAAAAATGTCATTTACGTGGAATTTTGGAATTTGGCTCTACTCCTTTTTTTTTATCTGGAAATCTGTGCAATACTTTTTCGAATTACGACGCTTGATCTACGTCAGGGACTTTTATATCTACTTGCTAGAGATTCCAGAGCAAGATATGCAGACAGTGTCTTGGCAAGATATTGTTGCTCGGATTATGACTCTGCGGGACGATAACCCCAAAACTGCTACAAACATTCCGCGAAATCTCCGCCAGTTCATTGGCAGTCAATCCAAAGAGAGGCTCGATGCCCACGATATAGCCAACCGCTTGATGCGCAAAGATAATTTCCTCATCGCCATGATCAACAAAGACGTCCTGGATCTTGCACTGCCACTACCGTTCCTCAAAGGCAGACAATTGTTCTCCAAAACAATGGAATGGTATTTACACTATTGCATCCTTGACATGGCATTCAATGAGTTTGGTCAAGTGAGGCAGGACTTCCTACGTGCCGATAGACGATCCCTGCTAAGCCAAAAACTTCGGCAACGGCTCTATTTCGCTGGATTCTTGAATCTCATATTTGCCCCAGTTGTGCTTGCGTACGTCATCATCGTATACTTTTTCACATACTACAATGTAAGCCTGAACCGATAACAAGTCGACTAGCATCGTGACACAGGACGAAGAAATGGCTGAATCTTGTATTCCAGGAATATCAAAAAGACCCCAAGTTGGCAGCCGCTCGAAAATACACGGCACTTGCCGAATGGAAGTTCAGAGAGTTCAACGAATTGCCTCATATCTTCTACGAACGGTTACATATGTCGTTTCCATTTGCCACCCATTATATCGATCAATTCCCCAAACGCATGACCGAAGAATTGGCTCGCAGCGTATCGTTCATGTCTGGTGCCATTACTGCCGTGCTTGCTGTTTGTACCATTCTCGACTCTGAATTATTTCTGGGGTTCGAAATTACACATGAAAGAACCGTCTTGTTCTACCTAGGCGTATTTGGTGGGATCTGGGCTATTACGAGGGGAATGGTGTCTGAGGAGACAACTGTGTTCAACCCGGAATTCGCACTACGAAACGTCATCGAGTATACTCATTTTATGCCAGACCACTGGCAAGGGCGGCTGCATAGCTTCGAAGTCAAGCAGGAATTTTCAGAGCTTTACAAGATGAAGGTGGTCATATTCCTGGAGGAAGTTCTGGGAATCATCACGACCCCGATGCTCCTTTTCTTTTCTCTCCCTCAATGTGCGGAGCAGGTTGTGGATTTCTTCCGCGAGTTCACGATTCATGTGGATGGGCTTGGCTATGTTTGTTCGTTCGCTGTGTTCGACTTCAACAAGGCCACAAGCAAGCAGAACCGTGACGTGCGAGAAGACTATTATTCAACCAAGCATGGAAAGATGGCGGCGTCATACTACGGGTTTTTGGACAATTATGTTATCAACCCCAGAACCGGTATCCCAGGACAGATGCCACCTGGTAGCCGCGGCCAATTCCACCCACCCCCCGTCTTTCCCGGCCTCAATTCGTCGTCGCCTGCAGTGGATGCGCATGGTTCGAATATAGCTCAAGCTGACATGGCCAGACACCGGGTGCGCCCATTCAACCAAGCATCACAAAGGACTGGCAAAGACATGGCGCCATCGATCCCGCATCTTTCTCCAGTGGCATCAGTCTTATTGGATCCCCACAATCAACCCTCTGGTCCTCTGCTTGGACCACGAAACTTCCATCGCCCGCATCATCCAAGAGATGCCTCTCGCGGGGAGTCTTACGTTTTCGAGCAGACTTTTAACCGCGGGAGCAATAGGCGGCAGCCTGTAGAGGGAGGAATCGACGCTTACGAAGAAGGGTTATTGGGTGAATCTACATGGGAGACTTCACCCGGACGTGGTTTGAGTCGCGAGAACAGCTCTACAAACCCGGAAGAAACACAGGATGGCGTATTGGGTCTAATATATCAGTTGCGACAGGCCCAGCATAACCGTCGCGGTGGAGTTGTTTAGCCTTTTAAGGCAAACAGGATTGGGATAGTAATACAAACACGTGGTGCAGGGTCCCGACCGGACAACACTGCGAAAGCAGGCTAGCCGGACTCAAGTTGATCGGCGATACCATACATGTTACGAGACGAACTGTTTTGTGTACTCCAAATGCAGCATTCTTATGGTCATCCATATCCAGTGGAAGGCGGCGTGGCAGAGCAACTGAATCCTTGTAGGCTGCGTATCAAACATCGTTCTGTATTATCTCATTCACTCATTCCACCAGGCTCTAGTGGGGTAATAAGCGCAGAGTTACTTCGCCTGGCCGAACTACCAGTGTGATTTAGCCTGTCAACGCTCTGTGGCTGCCTTAGAATGTACTGCACGTCGGGAATTGAGGACGTTTTGTGCACTTCTGTACTGTAAAGCCGAGGCATATAGTCGCAGTCCGTTTCAAGCTCGGAGCTTTCGTCGCTAGTCACCAGGAATGGAGTAGGTACCTACCTAGGTCACGGGATCCGGCATTTGGCATATACTTCGTATGCCAGCAACCCCCTATTGTCTTTTTTTCTCTTGAAATGAGCTCCGCGCCAGGTGCTAATTTTATGAGGTTGCTGTGAGATGTATCTTGTCCCCAGTCAAAATCTTGAGTATCATCAAAGTGTTATAAGAAGGAAAATATGTCCGTATATATTGCCAGAGTCCCGCTGTGACCGAAATCAAGGGGGCGGCTCGTGCTGTAGTCCCTAGCCATTTTCTGCCCTCCGAGCCTGCACACCGCTCTCCCATTACATCCCAGTACGGAGTACAGGTGACTTGATAGGCACTCTCCTGGTATCTCTCCGCGGAAGACCCATGTCATTGACCCAGGCCTTATTGCGCTTCTTTGGCTTTGCGCCGGACTCCGAGACCGCGAACGGAGCACCTCTCATGGAAATTTTTACCACCAACTGTCCCAACCTCGACTGTTCGACATCACTACGACCTCGCGACTTCCGACCTGGGTCATGTGAAGCTGCAAACTGTATGCTGACACGCGCACCCTCTCTTGAATATCGTATAGCACAACCAATTCGTCCCCTATCGAGGTTTTTTGGCTGCCATTCGACGGCCGAGTTGGTCTCGCATCTCAACACGCTGCATTAGCTCGGCGCGGAGCTATCGCACCATCGATCCAGTTTGCACTCTCGAACAGCTACAGCGACGAGAGCTTTCACTCAAGTCAAACAATATCCGCGTTCCGAGTCTTCTGGCTTGATTGCTTCGGCGCAATCACTGCCAATCTGGCTGCCCTGGAGTCTAAAGTTTTCGGCAGAGCTTCTGCAGCTGTGGCCGATATGGCCCAGCCAAGCGCCGAGCCAGGGGAGGAATACGAGTAAATTTCTCTCGATAACTTTTGGTTTGACGATGCATGCAAGCTAATGCGACCATCCATTGCAGTTATGAATCCCTCCCTCCGAACTTCTCCTTGCTAGAAAACATGGCTGCTGGAGCCTTCGCAGGCATTGCTGTATGACCATTTCCGCCCCTTACACCCTTGGCCAATCATCATGCCCGACTTTATGTCCCATTTAACAAGTGCATTGCCGCTAATCCATACCTTACAGGAACATACCGTCATGTATCCTATCGACGCAATCAAGGTAAGGCTCCTTCAACCACTAAGCTCTTTGTGGGGCGACGGTTCCAGTAAAGTGGCTATCGACGTCTCGTGTGGTTTTGGCTCGTGCTGACCCGAACAATCTTAGACCCGAATGCAAGTATTGAATCCCGCCTCTACAACAGCCTATTCGGGGGTGCTTCGCAGCACGTATCAGATGGCGTCAAGGGAGGGATTCTTTAGCCTCTGGAGAGGGATGTCGAGTGTCATTGTCGGAGCTGGTACGCGTTGCCAGGATCCCCTGTCCACAGGCTAGGTACTGATGAGAAGACTAGGTCCAGCACATGCCGTCTATTTCGCAACATATGAGGCCGTGAAACATGCTATGGGAGGCAATCAAGCTGGTGTCCATCACCCTTTGGCTGCAGGTAAGCAATAAACCCCAATACAACCGCAAACGCAGCGGGAGTTTTCCACGCCTGGCAGCATATATCTAACGATTATTCTTGCAGCTACTAGTGGAGCTGCCGCTACCATCGCTAGCGATGCCTTCATGAATCCTTTCGATGGTACGTCGTCACTGGCCACTAATTAGTCAAATAGACAGGACGGCAACTAATCCTATTCCCAAAAAGTTATCAAACAACGAATGCAAATCCAAGATTCGAGCAAGATGTACCGATCTATGGTCGATTGCGCAAAATACGTATATCGCAACGAAGGCATAGGAGCCTTCTACATCTCGTACCCGACCACTTTGTCCATGACTGTGCCATTTACCGCGTTACAATTTCTTGCGTACGAATCTATTTCTACGACGATGAACCCAGAGAAGGAATACGACCCGTTGACGCACTGCTTAGCGGGGGCAGTAGCAGGAGGATTTGCCGCTGGCCTGACAACACCTATGGATGTCATCAAGACGATCTTGCAAACTCGTGGAACGTCATCAGATCCACAAGTTCGTAACGTAAACGGCTTTCTCGGCGGATGCCGGCTGCTCTTTCAAAGGGAAGGCTTCCGTGGTTTTTTCAAAGGAGTGCGCCCCAGGGTTGTTACAACAATGCCTAGCACCGCCATTTGCTGGTCAGCATATGAGTTTTCCAAGTAGGTGCATCAATGTCAATCAAAATGGCAACGCGACTCGTGAACCACCAACTAATGGCTGAGCAGGGCTTATTTCATCAAACGTAACGATTCATCATAATAGTTGACAATGAATGTTGAAATGAATCTGGGATGTGACCCTAGGCGAGGATTTGAGAACTTGCACAATGGCTCGAGTTCCATATCTGCTCATGTTGGGGACATGGATGTTAACCTCTGCTGTGTCTTGTTTTGGTTTGGATTTTATTTTCCCATTGCCCCTGCATCGTGGAAATTTATCCCCTAGTTGTGGCAGATGTTCTTGATTTCTTGCATCAGAACGTCTTGCATTCGACGCTCCATCGTTTTGGCTAGCAGAAGGTTAGTGTAAGATTGGCTGGAATGTGACTACTAGTAGCTACCACTGGATTTGGATTTTTTCTAGTCAAGACTAAGGTAACTTAGAGTTCTACATGTTTAGTTTAGAAAGACAAAGCCTGGCGTCGCGTTGTTGGGACTCGCTAGAAATGTCATATGCACGAAGTAGTTACATGATAAAACAAATCACAAACTTATGGGCTACCTCGATTATGTGACATGCCGCTCGCCTTGTTGTCTCATTTTCTGGCTATCCGCCGTAAAAAAAGTTGAATGTCAAATGGCTGAGGCGGATCGTCAAACACAAAAGGAGATCCAACGTTGCCTCACTTACGCAACAACATCGAGCCTTCCGTCATATGAATGGTAGCTAAATGTCTGTGTCATCCTAGGCGACCAGACTGCCAGCAATGTATGAGATGAACGATTCGCTGACAAAATTTGCCAAATTGTTCCGCAAGAAGGCTAAAATGCAATTGCTTGTTCGCATAAAAGACAAGTGAATACTTATATGTACAAACTTAGAATCCGAATGGTCCTCCGCCACCGGGAAATTGAAATTTGAAATTGGCGCCGCCCCCTCCTTGTTGATGAAACATGAAAGGGTGTCCCCCTCCAAACGGACTGCCCTGAAAAGGGTTTCCTCTTTCTTGCGAGTTTGGGTCGTCGCCTTGGTCGAAGCGGGCACGCAGCTCTGGGTCACTAAGAATCTCATACGCCTCGTTGATCGCGGCCATCTTCTTCTCTGCCTCTTCTTTGCTAATACCTTGTTTGGCCGCCTTGTCCGGATGATACTGCTTTGAAGCCTTTCGATATGCTGCCTTGATCTGCCGTTCATCGGCGTCATGAGCGACTCCGAGTACTTTATAATAGTCCTTTGTTTTGCTACGCTTAAGAGCAATTTGAGCCTTATTCAAAATGGGATTGACTTTATCCCTCTTGTCAGGTCGGATTTCCGCTGCCTTCTCGAGCGTCTGAATAGCCATCTCGAACTCTTCCCGTTTGAGGAGAGATTTGGCCCGATATATCAGGCCCCAGAATGATTCAGCATCCAATTTAAGTGCTTCTTCGCAATACTTGGAAGCATCCTTATGATTTGACTAATAACCGTGTTAGAGCCATTCGTGGACTAGAGAAATTACAACATCATTGTCGGGTATGATCACAACTTGCGCAGCAAGAGCTGGCGCCGAACGCGACCGAATATGGAAACCCAACGGAGTCGATTTGTGCGCTTACCTCAGAATATGCTTGGCATACCATTTCCACCACTTTCTCGTATAATTGTATCCTAGCATTGACCGGTATCCTCCCTTCCTTTTTCAGGTCATCAATCTGTGCCCGGAGTTCTGGGAGGAGGCCAGGATCGTCAACCGTGCCCACCAGGGCCCGCCCTGCTGTAGTAGTCTGACCACGACTGAGTTGACTTTCGACCTTGGTGATAGCTTTCTGAAGGCGTTTTTCTTGCTTATGTAGAGCTTTGCACACCTTCGAGTCTGGATCAGAGTGCAAACACTTCCTGATTTGAGCCAGGCCGTTGTCAAGGTCGGCCAGGCCGTAGAAGGTTGTGGCTGAAATTAGAACGTGCGGATCAGTGTTTCCAGGTCGTAGCTGAATGACATGATGCAGATCGCCCATGCCCTCCTCAACCTCGCCCCGTTCAAAGCGGCAACGGGAACGCAGTTCGCGCAAACTTGGCGCCCGGGACGCAACTAAGATGGCGGCGCCTGCATGGCTGATGCATTCCTCCCACATCTGATTCTGCTCGGCTGCTACAGCTAGCTCGGCTGCACCTTGGGCCTCCACGACTCCCATTACTTCCGGCGACTCTTCGTCCTTGTGTGCCAACACATACTCTGCGCGAGCCCCTTCCCAGTCGGCAACCTTGGATTTGATCTTCGCTAGTTGGAGATGAGCCCCTTGAAAACCAGGTTTCAATTCTAAAACTTTCCCAAAATCGATGCTTGCTTGGTTCGACCGCCCAAGTGAAAGATATGTTGTAGCACGCTTGAAAAAAGTGAGGTAGTTTGACGGATCTTTGGCTACAGCGGCATCGTAGTATGCTAGTGCTTCAGTTGTTTCACCTCTGGCCAGATGTGTTTGAGCTGAGATCAACAATGAAGAAACCGGTAGGTCCGTGGGAATGTCCAGCGCAACGATGGAGGTAGCGGATGCTAGCAAGCTTGCCGTGGCAGCAAAATTGGATAAGTACAATCGCATTATTGGAAGGACGGGCTTTGGCCACCAGGGAGGTTCAATTCGAAAATGCCGATTGAGGGACGATGCGAGCAGTGATGTTCGAAGCCTAGTGAACTGCCTATGTTAGAAGCGAAAGGACGGACAGACATGACAGAGTATACCTTAGGTTCAAGGAGAAGGCGGAGATTAGAAGTTGAGACTCAGTCTACAGGAGATGCGCCTGCCAGCATAGGGTCACACAGGGCTGTCAGACTCGACAGGAACAGTGCAACAGCTGAAGAGATGAGAAATGGTTCTTGAATGATCGTCTGTTCCAAGAGCACGCGCAATCTTCAAGTATGGAGCAGTGGGCGATTGGGATACTGTGTCAACTATGTGCCGTTGGTTGGTCAAGGCTTCGCAAGTCGAGGGTCTAAATGCTAACGTGTACGAAAAGGGAAGGCTTGCGCCACTAGGCGTGGCCCTTGCAAGTGAACCTTGCCATCGGTCCCCGCAAGCCCCTTGGGCCCTCCCAACCACCATAGCTGTTCGTTCTGGAGATTTTGATCCCGTACCACATGTTACCACGAAACCCCAACAACATTTGTAGGTGATGGGTTTTCGACACGGTGTGCCTATCACACTTGCACCCAAGACGAGAATTTATTGGAATCACACCAAATCATATGACCCCCCTTGAAGCCAAGACAACTGCGCAAAGCTCTCGAACAGCCGTGGGATCCTGTGGACAATACCTCATTGTCTTCAAACCCGGAATGCCATTCATGGCCATGGATTGCGCACGCCGAAACGATCAAGCTATCGTATTCTCCCCCTCCTTTGCCCGCACCGCCTCGAACACGGCCAAAGACTGGTCATATGTAGACTCTTGGCTCTCCAAAACCAGTCCTATACTGCATCTCCCGCAATTTGAGCGCAATGCTGCGACATTGAAGGTGCTACTCACGTTGGCTTATTTCAATGAAGGGGCGAATGAGGACCGAGACCTGGTAGTTATTGCGTCTAAACAGGCACAGAGAGAATTCTCCGGAGTTGAAACTGTCACAAAGTCAAGTGTGGTCATGCCGGGGTCCCAGGACCAGTTGATCCTTCGAGATTTGGTGATCTCGAAACTGAGAAGCTACCTTACCAATAAAGGCGAAACGACTCTTGAAGCACTCACAGACATGTCTCTTAGACATGGGACTGCCTATCTCAGCCTTGGAGACTTAGGCGAGGAATTTCTGGACCTACAGAGTTCATTACTCAGAACGGAACAGCTAATAGCACGAGCTGACACGCTGCACGAGCAATTTGACCGTGAGCTGCAACGCTCGTTGGAGCAGCAAGCCATGATCCGCGGGTCCGCCTGTGGTCTGCCGAAAGAATTGCCCAAGCAGAACCTTGACCTGCAGCGAATGACTAAACTGAGAGCAAAACAGATAACAGATGCCGGAGAACGTCTTAGAACAGTATGTTTAAGACTTCAATTACCTCCCACGATAGAGTTTGTGATAGAGCAAGAATGTCAGCTTCTCGCCTTGCTCAAGCAGAAGAAGGTGAAGGATTCAGAGGCAGCCACTTTTCGGAAGTTGCCAAGTAACCCAGGAGGCAAAAGATCATCTTGGGGGTTTTGAGCAGCAACTGAGAGGGTTAACGGCGAAGCGTGATCATGTATTTGAAGGGTTGGTGGAACAAGCCAGCCCGCTCAAGCGTCGCTGAGGTGTAATATATCAATGTTGGAAGAAATAATTCTACCCAGGATACCGCATGCTGACAAATCTCGTCTGTCTGGTGCTTTCCCTAGCTTCTTCTGTTTTTGCCTGACACCGCCCCTCCAAGCCTTCCGAACTGTCTTCCCAGACCGGACCTTTTGATCGCAGGGACTGGAACAACATCCTTAGCTGACGTATTTGGCGCAACACTCGTGGCAGCGTTCCGAGTGCTGCTTTTGGCTTCCAATGGCTCCTCGCCTATGCGGAGGTCAGCTATTCCAGCCCCAGACACGTCCTCACTGTCCAAACTGAGTCTTTGCACCCTTCTTGCCCTCTCCTGTACGCTGCGAAATTTTTCCAACAATTCCACCCACCTAATCCCCCCGTCTTCTCGACCTTTGAGCCGATTAGGTCGGTCGTAATTAGAGTTGGTAGTTGACGTGTTGGTACTAATTGTGAGACTGTCAGTATTGCCGTTGGATTGACGCCCTTTCAGCTGGACATTGACGAGACAGTGCCCTACAACGTCCTTACATGTTTCCAGTCTGGGCGGGCTTACCTGCGAGGTGCAACATGTAGGTACCCTATGGAGCTGACACTGTTGAGTCTATTTTTGAGAGCTGCGAAGGCTGATGATTGCGGCAAGAGCATAAGAATCCCATACATGCACTTGTACAGATATGGATGCTTCTCCGGCTCGAGCAGTTGAAGTCTCAAATCTAAATTCTGAGTCAATTGAGAGATATGGTAGCGGGGAGGATAAAATTACAGGTAAACACTGGAGACTCAATCAGTTGAACAAGCTTATCCACCTGGATTAAAACATTTACGGTCATGTCCAGTTCGCCGCTATTTTCGAATAAGCTGATGACCGCGGAAGCTTGTAGGTATTTCGCGAGCATCTTACAATATTTGAAGCAAATGATACGCCTGCTCATATGCTTGCGATAAGAGACACAATGAAAACGTGGCGACTGCGTTGTAACACCATGAGCGAAAGAGCGCCACAAACAATGTCTGTCCATCTTTCGTCTCGAGGTTTCGAAGCCGTTTGCGAACCTCGGCAAGTTGAGGAGCAGTGATGAGATTGTTGTTCAGATTCTGTACCATGATACTGGCAAACTCGACATCTTCCTCCTTCTCTATGCAGTCAGCCAGCATGCGGTATATGCGCTCGGGGCTGAGGCTGATACATAGTTGCCGAATAATTAAGTTGCCTCTAGTCTCCAGCAATTTTCGATCCGTGGAGAAAAGTTGTAATAAGTTGACCATGAAGTTTGCAAAATAATCATCCTCGCTATTTCGAGATATTTGTGACAGCAGTTGCAGATCCTTTGTCACGACAGCATCAGACGGATCAGACAGAGTTTTGAGCAATGCGGGAAAAGTGCCATCGTTGAACGCTAGAACTTTTCTGGGTGCCTTCCTGTGAAGCATAATGAGCCAAGTTAGTGCAGCTACCCGCGTAGCCTCATGATCATTAAGAAATAGAAGAGTCAGTGAGTTGACGGCAGCGGTGTAATCTAGGTCCGGAGAGAGCCCCGCTGTTGCCATGCCACTGGTTGGAGCAGATCTTCCTTGAACCGAGAAAGCGCTTTGAGTGTCCGGTTCTTTGACGCTTGAAAGCGACGCTTTGTTGCTTTGCGTGTCGTCGGCCCTCTCACTGTAAAGCGCGAGCCGTGAGGCGGACCGATGTTGGCTGCTTAAGCCGGAATCATCCGAAAGTGAGATGACATAATCCATGAGGCATGTGTTGACTCTCGTTGCGGCTTGGTGAATAGTCTCCTTAGTACTAGCCATTGCTGGTAACATGTGTGCGAGAATTTTGGGAGTGAAAGGCAATACTTCTTCGGGAGATATATCAAGGAACTCGACTATCCAACGAAGTGACTCTAGAAGACAATCTTCCTCTGTCCTTAGTCAGTAATTGCCGCTTCGATTGCCGTAGGCAAATGGAACAAACCTAGAGGGGACTCCAATGTTGCTGTTAGAATATATAAAATATGCTTGAAGTCAATTTCGACGTCTTGTCCGGGAATCCAGTCCTCTTCGACACTGTCATCATCATCACCGTCGAATGCGTCGGAATCGACCTCATCCCCCTCTTCTAGGTTTTGCTGAATGCTGTCTGTGTCCATTGAGTCTTGTCGCTTCCTCTTCCCGCCCTCTCTGGATTTTCTGCTCTCTATAATACCTTTCTTGACGCGAGCGATTCTCTTTATTTCGTTCAAGAATTTGTCAAGACAAGATTGAGTAGCAGTCCGGACGTCAACATTTTGGTCCCCCAGAAACTTGAGCAAACCACCCAAGAACTCGGGAAGATAAGTCACAAGCTCAAGATCAGGTATAGAATCCAGAAGGGTTATCCAGCCAACTAGAAACTGGCGAGTAAAGAGATTGATAACCCAGATCCTCTCCTTCAACAGGGGAATAAATCTCGGTAGGGAGAACGCTGTGGGAAGGTGAATGTGCTCATTTTCCGCCGGCGCCTTGTCATCGTCGAAGGCGGGCGGTGCCTCTAAAACTGACACATATGAAGCCGCGGACTCGGCTACGATATCTTTGACGAGCCGATCCAGTAACTCGGCACCATTTTTCACAGAAAGTTCAGAGTCGGCTCCGAGCTATTGAATCTTATCAGTAATTGTAGCCACGTGTATACAGGTCGAAGTTCTGATAGGTTGCCATACTCTGCAGAGTTGATCAAATATGCTGTTAAAATAGACCAAGATCTCCCCCTTTGCGACCTTTGCAATGTTATACATTGCTTCGCAGGCATAGTATCTGACACGAGCATCTTGATCTGTAAAGCAAGCCAGAACGGGTGGAACAATTTTGGCAAGGTATCGAGGGAGGTCCTAAGTGCTGCGATTAGTGGCAATAGAAATCGGATATCTGTGTATTGCGAAATTGCTGAGGGTAGAAAAGTCCGCCAGTCAGGACCCTAAAGAGTAGGAGACGATGAATTGTCTCTTAAGAAAGTGAAAGGGCGGGTCCTCGGCGAATACAGTACCAAAGAGAATTAACAAGTTTCACTCACGGGACCCAGTGCTATTGCCGCAGCCGCAAGACCGATGAGTCCTCCGTTCCGAGCATGAGGCTGGTGGACGGCATAAGCGTAGTCATTACAAAGTTGCTCAAGTATATCGTGCACTCGTTGATGATCCTTGGATACAACGAGCTCCCGAATCACCCTTTCTAATCTGTTGTGATTCGTTTTGTTAGATACATGCTACGTCCACAGCATATTTCCATCCTGATGCAGCACACCTGACCTGATGCAAAGCAGCGTGGCAAAAGAGGAGTCACTTACTCAAGAGCCCCAACCTTACGCTTGTCATAGAGCTTGTCGTTCAGCGCCCGTTGAATATTCGCATCCATGTCGGCTCTCGAAGCATGCTTAACGGGTCGCTGAGAAGGATGATGCAACTTCTATTCAAATCTGTAGCATCGAAGCAAATCGCGGCAAGGTTGACGATTTGCGAGAAGCTACATGTACCCCCAATAGGATGTCCCGACCACGTGTGGAGTACATCTCGGGGACATTAGGTCCACTTTTTCACCTGTGCCCCCGAGATTCACTTCATAGCAGCAACAACACACAGACCTACCAGGTTCAAGGCGGGCTGTAGACACGAATTACCAGAGCCGAGGCCTGGCGCCAGACATAAACAGACTCGAACGCTGCGAACGAATTGTATCAAGCCCGGAACTGTATGCACAAGTACTCAGTCATAATGTCGCTGGCAGAAATGTTGCGTTGGAATCGCCGACCACGGAACACGTAGACCCAACATCAGCACACAGAGATATCACCAGCCTGAAGCAACCTCAGTTAGTCATCAGTGAAGTGTCATTGTTTCTCCATTGGAGTAGTCATGGCAGTGCAGATAGGCAGTACCTCTTGCAATTCACTCAGGGCGATTACTTAGAATGGTCAAATCTTTCTGCATATAGCGAGAGCTAGAACTTGTGGCCATCCCGACTTTCCACTGCCAACGTAAAACAAAATGTCCAAGGGGACAAGATTCATCACCCACAAAATCCAATAAACTGCCAACCCCTTATCTTGCACAAACAGTACAATACCACTCCTTTCACCCACTGGGCGTCAACGTCTTGCTCGACTGCCTCATGGCAGCAGTCTCTTAGGTGTGCGAGGATAATACGCCGCGAGATGGACGCTTGGTAGTGCCAGAAACCAAGCAACCACGCGATCAAGACCAATGCCACCTCCACCATGGGGTGGCACACCGACCTGTCGAAACGTCGTCAAGTACTCTTTGATGCCGGCACTTTCCGGGTCGATGCCCTTAACGCGGATACGCCCCTCGAGTTCAGTCGGGTCGTGAATTCGTTGACCACCGGAGAGCACCTCCTGCCCGCGGATGAACATATCGAAAGCATTTGTAACTCGAACACCATCTCCTACTGTAGTACCAGTATCGTCAATCTTGGCATAAAATGGCCGCGCTGTTTCAGGGAACTTATCAATAACGTAAAAGTCCGTCTTATACTTGGCGCGAACGACTTCGCCAAGGGCCTTCTCTTGAGGAGTGCTCATATCTTCATCGTCCCGTACGTTTGAGAACTCCGGGGGACCTTCCTCTCGTAAAAGTTTTTGTGCCTCGGCGAAAGTTAAGCGGACTTCTTTGCCTGGCTCGGGAAGGAGGAGCGGTTCCGAATGATAAACCGATCGGATTGTCTCAATTTCGTCCGCACATCGCTCTGTATTGGCGATGGATCCGGTCAAAACCTGTACATAAAGGAGTTCTCTGGATAAGACCCAGGAACTACTAGGTGAATGAAAACTGACCTTGAATTCCACGGAAAATAGACAACAGTACACCCTCCAGTATGGAAAGAACTTCGGTGTAGGAGTCCTTGATTTCCATCTCAAGATCGAGCCCCGTGAACTCGGTCATGTGCCTTGGT